>JALLAW010000379.1:0-13718 GCA_036939535.1 Cyclotella kingstonii | reverse complement strand
GTCCCTCGAACCATATACCCTCGTTGGGTAGACATATTTCCTGACTGATGGTAGACTGTTCATCATCCTTTGTCATTTCCTTGAGCATCATGTTGTGGAGGATGCAACATGTGACAAATATCTTTTGACAAACCTCAATCCTCCGATATTTAAATCATTGTTGTAAGCAAAAATCAAGAGGTCGGATGTTGTTAAATGATGCTATTTCTTGGAGGTCATTGTTCAATTCAGCTGCCAGACGATGTCAGAGATTGAGTGCAGAGTCGAGCTCCCTGTTCACATCATCCCGGAAGTTTAATCCAGATTTGTCATAATCTCACAACAAACTGTCTGATCCAATTTGGTGACAGTGCTTAGAGATACAGGGGAATGACAGCTGGATGGGGGGAGGGAGATGTTCCACATGTATATTTTTACTTTATCGAGCTATCAACCAGTGGTCATCGAAGCGCTCCAACAGAGAGACCTTTCGAGGCGCTTCGATAGGAAAAATTGAGTAGCCCAATAAATTACGAGAAAAAAGTCGCAAATTATTGAACTATCGGGCTATTGAGAGCAATATAATCAACTTTTTTCAAGCCCAATAGCGCGATAAAAAACGAGAAAGTGGCATCAAGTTTGAATCGTGGGAACTTATTGAGCTATTGCGCTATCGCAATTTAATCCTCGCCACATACTTGTCACATGTAACTCTGTCATTCACTCTTTTTCTCAGCATAGTATTCACTACCATATACTTTACCCATACAGAAAATTTGTACCATGAAAAAATGCTCAACTCATATAACTGATAATGAATGTATCTTGAGCATTAACACCCTCCTCTCCTCAATAATCATTAGATTCGAGTCTTCTCATAATAATAATAACATAATTGTTTTCCACATCTACTAACTATACATTGTGGCAAATAGAGTTTTTTAGATGCAGCAGAAAGACACAGCATCTCCACTTGGGGCAGGAGTAATGTCAAGGGACAGAACTTTTCAGCTAATGCTGGAACTAGATGCTATAGCATCTGTAAAACATAAAATATATATGTAGAACTTGTCACAATCATGTATACCACTGAAAAACGTCAATGGATTCAACAATTCCCTCCATTTTCTAATCTTTTCCTTCTTTTTCTGGATTGACCTTTCTGTAATGATGTCAGAATCCTCGTGTTTGATCAAATACAACTCTTTCTCAACAAATTGGATTTCATTCATGCCTTTGGCGTTTTTAGATGCCAATAGTCATCTGCACCCCAACTGTTGCTGTCACATTATGAGGGTTTTGATATTTTCGATGGTGCCATATAAAGGCTTGGAAATTCCACTCTCAACTTTTCACATTTTGTCTGTGGCTTTTTGTTGTGATGAGTGTAGTCGAAGGGAAGTCTGAGCCTAGGATAAACTCTGCTCAAAAGTTTGGGTCGAGCTGAAGTAGGGTATAGGTTTTCCCTACTTAAGGTTTCACTGGCGGTGCCTTTACAATTTCTTTTGCTTCTCTTGTATGACCAAATTGCTTTTCCCCTCTATAATTTTTTCCTTGGTGTCCTCTATATCTTCATGTACCTCCTTGCTCTGATCTTCACTTTTTGACAGGATACCTTCATCATTGTTGGTACTTGCCACAAACGCTGATTGTTTTAGGCATACTGAGTCAATCTCCTCCTGTTCATCCACAGTCCTGGTTGACTCCACGTTTTCTTCCACAGCCCATGTCTCAATTCTTATCTCTGATTAGGATACCTCCGTCGAAAATTCCTCAGTGGCAATGGGGGTCAGATTTGCCTTAATTTCAACCGCTACGTCTTTCACAGTTCCGTCGGCTGTTGAGATTAACCTTGCCGGTGTAGTCTCTTTGTACCCCGGTATCTGAGCTTCAACTGGCATCGCATAAGTATCCCCTTCCGCTCTTGCTTCCACCTTTATCGACTTTTAAAGGATGGGAGGAGTAAGTGCAGCTGCGTCCATGTCCCAAGAAGGTAATGCTTCGAGTGGAGAGGTATAACCATCCTGGTGCAATATGGTCACTTCCTTTGGAGGGGGAGACATAGTCCTTTGCCTTTTGGTAGACTTGGTTTCTTTCGAGTCATTCTCTGTGCTGTCTTCATCATCTCTCGGAATCACTCTTATGGTTGGGGGTCTCTGTTGTCCTTCTTCAATACGCGGATATGTCCTGACTCTTTTCCTGGGAATTCGTCTTCTGAGTGAGCCATGCAGGCGAAAAGTTGGTAAGAGACATCTGAGTATCTACCCCTGCCACCCATGTGGAGGCAATTGCTGGTCATAATTAGAGCTTGTCCAAAATGCACAAGAGTCTCTAGACGAGCGTCATCACAGTGAGAGTAGTTGCTTAGATGTTCAAATTAGAAAGCATCTAAGGCAATGAGTACTGAGATCGGGCAGTATGGGGGTAGGTTAGCGTATGCACTGTCTGGATAGTCGGAGTGTAGTCTGGATTTGTTGTCGTCATATTGGCTGAGAGCATTTCCAAGAGGAAGGATTGCTCCTACTCTCACACAATTCAAATTGGGATAGAGATCCAAGACTTGAAAAGGTATAGCGTTCAGGCATGCTCTAATCTCCATCTGTAACAGCCGCAGAGGAGCTGAATTCAGTCGAGAGCAGAGGAAGATACATCCTTGATTCTTCTCATTTGGTACTCCCATCATTTTTCGAAATTACAGCGAAAATGTTCTCACCCTCGTGAGAGTCTCTCTTGGAGCGCTAGAACCCACACCAATGAGTTGATAGGTAGAGCGGTAATCTGATATGACCATTTTTCTCATGGAGCATGTATGACAGTGATGACAGCTGTGGAAAAAACTTCCCGTGGTTGAAAACTACTATATGACCTTCTCTCTTTAGCACAGCAATATACCATTTCTGTGCTGCATAACACTTGTTCGCACAGTTCATAGAGTTGTCCATCTATCGTTAAAGTTTCTCCTGGAGTCTCCTCGAGGTCACGAATAAATTTTAGCTGACGTTGGCGCCTTAGTTGTTGTATATCTCTCTTCGAAAGGCGACGGAATGCAGCGTACTTATTGTTTGATTTTTTCGGCAGTACAATTTTATCATTATCAATATTCACCAAATGCAATGATGGATATATTTTACCCTTAATGTTTTTGTGTCAAACACATGGACGGTGCGTTGAAGCGCAAAAGCTGCCAGATTTTTCAAGTCAGGTGAGGTTATTGCCTCTGCATCGTCGGATTCTCACCTGAGGATTGATTCTTCTACTTCAAGCTCCTCCAGGTTACGTGGTGTCGGAGACGTAAAAATTAGGCACCTTGTTTGACGCGGCTAAGTTTTCCCAGAGTGCTTCGCATATCCATGACTGCAAGAGCACATTGATACTGCTAGTTTATCCTCCAGTGCTGTTTATAATGCTGAAACGAAGTCCAACTTCCCTGTAGGCTCTTGTACTGTCTCACAAATTCCAATTCCCTCTATTAAAATGTATTGTGGATCCAGCTAACAATAGAGTCTCCATCCCTGAGACATCCTTTGCGTTTTTTCCGGTTGGTGCTGTGTCCCTAGTCAGTGCACTTTTTGTTAACGGTTGAAGAGAACCGGGCTGATCGAGGAATAGGTACAGCTTCCCATCCAAGGGTAAAAACTCCTGTTCTGACATCACTGTTCTATATTCTGACGTGCAATAGACCTGGTTTGGCGTGAGTTGATCCTAGTAGACTGTTTTTTCCCTGCGCATGGAACCTGCAGCCATGATATTAGGGAATAAATTCCGCCACTGTTCCGGCTAGTCATGTAGAAGAATCATTCGTCCTAGGACTCTGCATGGTGTGCTCTCGTTTGTCACTCCTTCAAACAGAAAGTGCAGGCCACGTTGATGTTTCATGGCAGCTCAGAGAAACCATTCACGAACTGTTGAAACATTCATCTGCGAAATCTCTTGTTCCAGCTGGGGACTAAGATAAGCTAGACACTAAAACAAATTATCATTCGTTGTCGGGATCTGTTGTAAATCAAAACTCTTCCCTGACACTATTAACGACCTCGGTAACTAATTAGCGCCTTTTTGGTGTACTGGGCTGTGAATTTCTGACTTCGCTCGTCCCTCCGAGTCTGCTGGTGTGGAAGGAGGAATATCCTCGTCATCTGAGTGGTAATTGTTCAATTTTTCTGATGGAGATTCTGTAGTTTTTGGTTTACAGGAGATATTATTCAGAGAGAAGTTTTCAGCAGCTGTTGTTTGTTGGATGGATCGACTGTTGTCTGTTTATACGGCCCGGTTCATTTTTTGGCAATTTTGGAAGACATCTTTTTAGCTGAAGGAGAGGAGAATCTATCCGGTAGATTTGACTGTCGTAAGGACTTTTTTGTAGACACCGCTGGCGGGATATGGGGTGGTTGGTAGAGGCCGCATTAATAATTGTTTTCGTAATGTCGTCAATAAGAGCCTCCATAGATCTGTCAACTTGCGTTAGATCCGTCCACTCTGCAGCTGCCGTTTCGAGATTGTATGTTGGATTTTCAGGAGGACAAAAACTTGCGGTAGTCTAGGTATGGCTGGCAGAGAGAAAGAGAAGCATGATGGGATTCTGAATTCTCGGGTAGATCTTCTGGGCAGAAGTGGTAACTCTGCAGTGTCAGTGGGTACGGCTGGGGTGGTTCCAGCATCTTGAAGATGTCGTCAAACGATCACTAGCCCACTATGTATATAGTCGAGCTGCTTTTATTTATCTCCAGAAAGGACAACAGGAGAGGTGATGTCAAGATCCAACTCTGGAAGCTGAATGCTGAGGAGATTCGCTGCCGTGTAAGGATCGTCGCTGAAGACTGATCGTAGAACGTTCAGCATAATGTGAGTATGACTTCGGAGACATTAGCTAGGGCTGTCACCGCGTTGTATACTATCACTGGATTCTCACAGAACTCGCGAGGAAATGTTCGAGAGATCCCCTCTACACGTTAGCCGTCCGTGTGGCGCTTGAGGCAGTTTTTTCAAAAAATAATGGTGGCAAAGCCTGGAATAGGTTCTGTTTACTAAGTTTCCGCACAACGAACATGTAACGCGGAGAAGAATGTCTTGGAGAAGAATGGAGGGTCAATCTGAGGGGGATGGGGTGGACGCTGAAAGAGGAGTCATGGCAGTAGTGTAGTTTTATAAATCGGAATCGGTCTTGTCGCAGTTTTGTTAGAGATCGCTTTATCTTGTTACCTGAGATTTCACCTTAGCTGATCCGTGGTAAAGTAGTGCTGAGGGAGTCTGAACTCACCCTGACAATCGGTCCATGCTAGTTTTGCGAGTCAGATTATATTGTTATCATCCCGAGCGGGATGTAGCTCCGCCGACCAAAGGCTTCTACAATGTATACTGTTTGGTCTAGGTAGAACCAATGTACCAGCGACCCACATGTGCCGCCACTGTATCTTTGCTTCCATCGTACCCATTGGTACTCATCCAGTCAGAGTTTTTTACAGGTTGGAGTCTGTTTGCCTGCACTCCTATGATACCCTTGGCCTATGTAGAAAACATGTACCGGCGATGTACCTTTGCCGCCACTGCACCCGTTAGGACTCGGAATCTATTTACCTGCTCTGCTGTTTTGCCCCTACACACCATTATGCTTCGGTTTTATACTAGTCTTCCTCTCTTGTACATTTGCCGCCGCTGTACATGCTAGTACTCCGGAGTGGTCTGTACCCCAGGGTCTTTTTGTTAGCCGCACGTAGAGCACTGATGTGCCTTCACTATACGCTCGCCGCCACTATAAATTTTGTAGCATGTCGGAATCGCCAGTTTTTCAGATTTTGTGCGTAGGTAACAAATAATCTTAATAATATACTGTTATATCTTCCAAGTCTCGATATATAGCGGATCCCAACAGAAGGAGGGCTTGCTGTCGTCTAAAGATCGGCTTCGTATTCCTGGATTTGGACTCCATCTAATCCGGAGAATATCAATGTTGGAGACTAACTCGATGTGCTGGCCGGGACCGACTCCTGACTTTTGCGTCTTTTCGCCAAAGTATGTTCGGTAACCGCCGAGGGCCACTTAAGGTAGCCCATTATATATGAGCCTCCTCTTCCACCAGATATCTCAATCCCCTCTTTTCGTCCTATTTGTCTGAGTTACATTGTTTAGGCGTTGTATCTCCTCATATTATCACCTACCCTTTTTCGCTACCTGAGAAAGATCGTTTATTTCTGTGGCTCCAAGAGCCGCTTTCATCGCGGTTAGCCAATGTATTTTATTATCCAAAGAAATGTCCTCAAGACAATTGTGATCTATCTTATGAAGGTATTGAGCGAGCGCTAGTAAGTCCGATGGAGCAGTATCTTCTAAAGTTACGAATTTCATTCCACATGCTTTTATTCCTGGACTTTCCTACAACCTAGAGCTGATTGTGAACTTTCATGCTCCTCAAGAGCCATTGTTAGTGAGCTAGTCTTGTTAAGCGTGTAATGAACTGTGAGACCCATTGTTTGCGCAAAAGTGATTTATTACCTTTAGATACCTTGTTTTGGTTTCTATGAACCATGTCGATACTATGCCTTCTGTAAGTTTTTCCATCCGATGGCATCTTGCGAAAGCGCGAGAGCTGTCATTCCCTTGGTAAAGGGGCCGAGGGATTCTATTGTTCTTATACCTCTCAGAAGGAAATACTTCGGAATCCAGTAGCGGATTTCCGGATCAATTTATCTCATTCTTCGAGCCAATCTGCAAGATCATTGATATCCGTTTCCAAAAGCTCAGTACGATTATGATTGGGATATAAACACAGATGAGTGGCCGTCTCCAGCCTCCCACAAGTTGAACATTCAGGGGTAATGCTGCCCAAGCTGTATCTATTCAGTTGAACGCTCCTGCCACAGAACCCAGATTGCTGTTTTGGAAGCCATATTTTGAACGACTGCGGGCATCGTGATAATGCTAAGTGTAGGCTGTCCCAATCCACTTTGTTGAAATTTCTTATAGTCCAGGCATGTTTTGGATGCTTCGTGTAGAATCTTTTCGCAGCCGACCTCCATGAATAGCCTGATATGCTCCTGAGTAGACTCGCAGAATTTTTCCGAGTTTAGTTCCAGAAATGCATTTTCGAGTGCTGAGTTTTTAGATGGTTTTGCGATCCTTATGACACTGCGAGCTATAGAATCACACATAGAGTTTCATTGGTCCATGATCGACATTTGTCCCCACTCCAAAACCTTGTCCATGTGGTCTGAAAGGTGGTTATAGTAGATCGTCCCATGAAGAAGTGGTTTTGTGTTCCTGATGCATCTGAGTATATCGTGACATCTTGCGGTTAGGGTGACTCTATTTAAGTTAGCGACAAGATTGAGAGCGCTCTTGTTATCGCATCGTAGTTCTGCTGCCCACTCTGACGGTGGAAGGGTTTTCGAAGTGGCTGCCAGTATCGCATGAATCGCTAGAAGCCCCAACAATCCTGCTCTGTACGAATTTGCGCTATGAGAATTTCGCTAAAAGACTCTTGGATTGACATTTTGGTGCGTTGGCAATGTATGATCAACCCTACCCCACCAATTCCTGAGAAAGCGTTCTCCATGTAGGAGCAGTCTGAAACGCATATAAGTGACCGGAAGCGCATCCCCGCCTGTAGGAAGGACAATAAGGAAGGATCCTTTAATATCTTTCTCTCTTGTTCCCACAGCCAAGATCCTCTTTTTTGAGAGCTGACCATAAAGTGAGTTGCCTTAAAGATTGTGGAGGGATGAATTTCTCCCCTGAATGTAGCGTAATCGATGTCTCTGTAACTGAGCTTTTTTTGTTTCGTTTGGGGAGAAAGATAGGACGTTCATTCTCCCACGCTGATCGATAGCCTGTACAAATTGCGTCCACTCTCGGCCGCAGTGGTATAGGTGACCTGTTCCTGGTCTAAAAATCCATTCCCATCTTCTGTGCGAAAGAGAGAGCGAGGGTCTTAGTCAAGGTGTGATTCTGTACCCAAACGAGGCGATTTTTTTATGGAAGGTGTGTCAGAGATGTCAATCATGGGTTTTTGGTTGTTCTATTGGGAATCTATAGTTGAACATTAGTTTGAACTTCGAATCTAGTGCTGCCGCCTCTATCTTTGCACCGTCAGCCGATGCTGAGTCCGAAATAAAAAGCGTGGCCTTAAATAGTCTGCATCTGTTTAGCCCCAACAGTTCAGCCTTTGTGGCTCCTGCTTAACTAAGCAATACATCAGAAGATTGTCATTTATCTGGGGCAGAGGTACGTCCTCGTAATACACCCATATGTTTACTCCAGCTGCTTGAAAGGACCCCCACAAGTGCTTGACCCACGATCGGGATACGAGGTTACCCCATTTTTCGAAGGACATTGAGAGGGGCATCCTACGCATCCTATTTCTAGCTGTACTGTCTGTAGAGAAGCAATTAGCTTGCGACCTAAAAGTCATGATGTACTGTTGTGTAGAATGAAAAGAAGCAATCCTTTCACCTAGTTGTTCCGTTGGGAAATGAAACAGCCCGAAACCTTTGAAAGCAGAAGGTAGGTGGCGTAGTGCCATTGGGATGTTCCAGCATATCCCAAAGCAGGGAAGTAGACGATAGTCCAGCGACTGAAAACTTCTTTCTCTTCTCGGAGTGAGTAGTTTAATGTTCCGACACCGTATTTCAGACCTGGCCATAGTTGCTATTTATAAGCCGTCCATGTTACATGAGTGGGCAGCCTTGCTTTCCTTATTTGAGACAGCCAAGTGTTGGCTTCGTCTTCCATGAACTCCAGGTAGACAAGACACCCTTGGTCTGGCGCATCAAGCACTCCCAGTGTCCGTCGGCTTTAATTTAGAGCAAGACGTGTGATAGCCATTTCAGATCCGTCAGCTTCTGTGACAGTTAGTGTAGGTGTCATAACATCCCGGTAAGTTCATTTTCCATCTTTACATACATGATCTATTCCGTACCAGATGCACTTCTCTCCTTTTAGCGCCCCTCCCACTGCTCAAAGTAACTCATTATATAGCTTTCTTTCTCGCTGTATCTTTGGAAAAAAGATAGCAGAGAAGTTGTGGCCGGAAAATTTTGTCGGTGACCGAGCTTGTATGCAACCACGATGCTGGTGCTGTGCGACTTCCTTGACCAAGACCCATGAAACACTAATCTTTGCTTTCAAGTGGTGTTGTTTAGTTCCCGTATGCCGTTCGTTGAAAGAATTTCATTTGTTATAGGCATTTTAATGCCGCCTTGATTGCCTCTTTGTTCTTTGGACAAAGCGAGAGCCAAATCACCGAAAGAGCTGCATGGTAAATCTGTCATAGCAGTTGGCTGCATCCACTGACACTATTGCCATCGGATGGCGTAGTTGAAAGAAGAGGTCAATGGTATGGACCTTGTCCCAGGAGACATCTTGTCGACCCTTTTCGGCTGTAGAGTTTTCTGGGATAGAGCCTGTCACTTTCAACATTTGTAGTGCCTTCTGTCCGTCAAAGAATTGGTTGAAGAAATTGAAGTCTGTCTCGTAGAGCTGAATAACTCGTAGTTTGGAGACAAGTGCTACTCCCGCAATTTCTCTAACATAACTTGAAGACCGATACCCCACCTGGCTGGAGGAATTCCCGAGCGAGTAACCAAGTTGAGTTGTAGGACCATAGTACTTAGGATAGTGTTACTTTGGATTCTGGCCTTGTAATGACCAAAGTGAATCCCAGAACAGGAGGGCAAAGTTTGCTCTCATGCTTTTGCCCAGAATCTAACGTCTTCCTGTGTTACTTTTAGTTCTGACGTGCCCACGGTGTCCACCAAAGATCCTATGCGTCCTATTTCCTCCAATACCAGCGTCGTCGCACTGTCCATATCTTCGGGTGGTTTGTACTTGCCAGTGATGATATTGTATGCGACAGTTTCATCGTTGTGTTACCTGAGCCGCTCCCCCAATGGTGTCCTCATTATTGGAGCATCGTGGGCCAAGGTACGTCTTTTGCCTATTTCATTCCGAATATACTTTTCAATTTTTTCCTTAGAGATGTGGGTGACGTTAGCCCCTTATTTCCAAAGAGGTAATGCGTGACACTGGATGAACGTGGACCTTTGGTCACCATTTTTATAGACCTCTAGATACCTCTAATGTTTTCTTGGTTCATGATGACTTTTTTTCTCCCTCGTGGTCCTTGTCGCCAAGATTTCTCGCCTCCAACAAGCAATTTCGGAAATGTTCTTGCCCAAGTCATTTGGATCTGCCTGTAATATTCTTTTGTATGTGTCGACTTTTTTCAAGCTTAGCTTCGATATCCACAGACAGCTGATCTAGGAATCCACAGTGATGTGCAAACAGATTTCCTCTGTTTGTTTTATTTTACATGCTCATACGGCGCAGTTCGTTGAATTCGTGGACCCTATCGTACCAGTATTTTACCTCCGGACTGAAGGGCGATTCTGAGTCATTATTTTTCTGATTTTTTTCTGCTGGTCTATGATCTCCGCCATTTGTCGGTGTAATGTTTGAACTTTCTCCTCGTAAATCACTGGACTTTTTGGTGGTAAGTCCTCTTCTTCTAAGCTTTATAGCCTCCCTGGTATGTTGTGAGTGCCGTATTGACGCTCCACTTCCTGAATGCATTCTATAACTGCTATCTTGTTCGTTATCACTAATCGGCGTCCCACTGGCTGGTAGATTATTTTTGTTCCCTGACCTAGAAGAAACGAAGAGGAAATATCAAAGATAAAGGCCCAGTGATCTCCTGAAGATTCTGAGAAAGGGAGAACCGCCAAATGGTTTATGTCAAGGTCCTTTGGTTTGAAACATCTGTGTATGGGATAGGAACCGTTGAAGTGAGTCACTGGAGGTGTGTCCGTGTAGTAATGATGAGAGAATTCTTCTAGATCCGGTATTAAATTTTCTAGTTTTTTTCCTAAACGTCCCATTGGTTGTGTTATCGTTGCAATCCATTACGATGATATACCTCTCTTCTTGATCGGCCCAGAGTTTGCATTGGCCGATGAAATCCAGATAAAACAATTCTTGAGGAGCCACTAGTCTATTCGATGTAGAGTACGGCCGAATTTGATTCCTATCTATTTGCCGCAAGTGTTGTTGATAGATGGATTTAAGCCCCTGCAGTTTCTCCGGGCCATTTCTATACGCTACTATCACCTTGGAAACTTTATTTGAATTTAGATAAACTGTCTGAAATCCTTGCCCCAGCCTTTGACGTACTGTCCAAGATCACCACGACATAGAAGACCTGCCCAGCCTGGTTGGTGAGATGATATTGCTTCTGAAGAATCACTAGTGAAAGCCAAAGCAGCCTTCAAAACTTCCACGTTAAACCAGTTAGCTAGGGAGACTCGTTTATGATTTCTAGAAGTGCCGTAAGGTTGACATCGTAGTAAGTGTTAACTGTTGTACTACTCTTATTTTACTCTTCCTGGTCTCCTCAGTTGAGCATCCACCCATCTGGCACATCATGAAACGGAAGTTTTCAACCTTCCTGTTGCAGGGCACCAAACCCATCTCAGGTTTATCCGCGTTGATTTTTCGGATCCTACCAAGGCACGAGACCCAGTTGATATCTTCTTGATATGCTCTTGAGGATTGTTGCTTCGTCAAGAAGCTTACCATTAATTATCATTCATATAGGCAGCTGCTGTTGCTGCACGCTATCCACGATTCCATCGTATCCCCAGTTCTCCTGCCACAGACCACCGTCTGCTGTTTCAAGGAGTATCCATAACAGACTGTCCATGATGATTACTCCCCATCGGTCACGCCCTTTCGTAGAGAACCCAAAGCAACGGTGTAGTCTAGTCATACTGATTTGCTGCCGTCATTTCCGTGATTGGTCTTACTGGCATGTCTGGTTCTGCAATGGTTTCCATTGCAATTTGTGCCGTATGGAGCCGCAATGCGACTGAGGTAATATAATTCGGTTGGGCTTCGATTGTGGTCCCCTCCTCCCTGAGGTGTTGCACCAGTAGATGAGGAAATAAACTTCTTGTCCGCAACCCTCGTCGATCAAGAAGATGTTGGTGGCGATAGCTTAAAGATGTGCCGTCATCTGTTCTCCAATCACGTTGTTTTATTTTAGCAAAAACCCTCTCCATCCGCTCAGTCGGTCATCATAGCCGAACTTTGCGACAGAAGTATACTTCGGAAAGATCGGAATCTCGACTGCATCTGCGGAATTTCTTCCTTCAATGTCACCATCATCCGTCATGGAGACGTTGTCCTCCAAATCATCACTCCCCGTGATCACTGATGCATCCCCGTCAAAACCCCTTCCTTTCGTATGTAAGGAAGCGCTATCACCAATCGACTTATCGCTTAGACTTTCATAAGAGAAGTGTCTGTTGGTAGGCAGATCAGACGTTGCGCTGCCCTCGTTAGTTCCCAAAGATCCGCTACTATCGTGCGTCCGAAGTCCGGACCAAAGACTCTCCGAGGGATCTGATCAACTGTCTTGCACTTTTAGGGCAATTCTTTTTTATGGCTGCCTTAGACCTAGGTAATTTACTGCATCCGAAAGAATCTTATGTGAATTTCGGAAGAGAAAAAGTGGGAAGCAACTGACTTCGTGTTGACCAGAGACATATCGCAAAATTTACTTGCATATTCCGATTCTAATATATTCCACTCTTGAGTATTGCCGTAAACATAGCATCAATTGCTATATTTAGCGGTTGCAATAAGAGTGAGCTGGGTGTGGTCAAAACTGATTTTGATCAAGTCCACCGCGTCGTCTAAGTGGCAGCCATGGTTTATCATCCACAAGTAAATGTTGGGGTCGGGGCAGAGTTGAAATCTAGAGATGTACCTCTCTGCCCCCATACATCCCTTGGAATTATCCTCCATGAAGTCTTCTGTCCCATCATCTGGTAGACAGAGCTAGAATCTTAAACCTTCTATTTTCATCTGTTTGGCATTTTTTTGACGAGAGCATAGAGTGATCTTTCCTTTTCCGATCGCTTGGATTCGGGAGGTGACGGACCTTGTGAGTCACGTCCGGATCTCTAGGATCTTTGATCATTACCGGTACCGCACAAGTTTGGAGAACAGCGTGTTAATCCACAAGTTAAATGTCCTCTCCTCTATGGAGCGGAGTTGCATGATGTGGCAACGCCTCGACAGTGCGAGCGAAAACCCTCTAGATGTCTTTATAAGTTTTCTGTTTTGGCTTGTTCCAGTAGCCCCTCTAAGCGTGCGAAGTCCGTGATTTTAACCTGGAAGATGAACGCCTTATCATCCCTCTGTTTTTCAACGGGGGGCATAAAAGGGGAATAACCAGAGATTATAGCAAAGTCCAATGGCACAGTGTCAAAAGAGTAGTTCCAGTTAGCCACAATTAGCCTGTCCTCTAACCGCTCTAGTTGGGCCTTGGTTTCGATGTACATCGTGTGTGGATTGATATAGTTAGGTATTCCGAGGAACATAAGATTTTGGACAGTCCTGAGTGCTTGGCATGGTTTGATTGACAAGTTAATCCTTTGTTATCGGAGATCTCCGCGCAGTGAGGAGGTGAACTCCTCCGTAGCTGGTACAGTGCTAAGATACAGCTGTCCCTGAGACATTTATATGGTTGTTTGATATCGTCAAAAGATTGTCTATTGCAAAGTCAAAGTAGAACGAGTGCTTGAGATGTATCTCAGGAAATTCTGACCTTTTGGTAATTGGGGGGTTCTCCATATCATCAAAAGATACTGTGCTATGCTCTCCTTCCACCTATGGATGAATTCCAGTGTCCATGCTAATTTGGAATTCAACCTACCCCGCTGAACGCCATTACGCAAGTGTTAAGC
>JALLAW010000378.1:0-13736 GCA_036939535.1 Cyclotella kingstonii | reverse complement strand
AATTTTCGAGGAGATCGAAAATTAGGTGCATTTAAAGTGGACCGGAGGGAGTACTTCATTCTTGATAGTCATAGTCTTTTCCTCCACTTCTAGTACTGTGATACGCATTTTCATTGACATTTTTTGTTGGAAGTGTTGGGAGATGACATTTTGATATGGAGCTTTCATATTATTTGATACCAGCATTACTGAGATTAAGACTTAGTTATGTTTTAATCTAACCTAACATCATCCATCTATTATGGGTTCTACACTAGTGCCATGAAATGAAATGAGTAAAAAAGAAAATTGTGTTGAATCTTGTGGCCAAGTGATGCTGATGATGTCATATATCATATCTTAATGATTACCATGCGAAAGTAAAATGTCCATGTGCAAACACTGCAACCACCATCAATTTTGCTTGCACAAGTGCAACATTAAGCATTTTTATTCCAGTGTGAGCAAGTGAGCGCTTCTGATTGTGCTTGCACAAGGTGTTACTTTTAGCTCACAATCCTGTTAGGTAAACAACACAATGGATCGTGGTGATATTTGTTTCTTCCTGACTCACTTCTCTTTGACCAATTATTATTACCCTTTCACCACAGGAAGAAGAACCCTCTTGGACCTCTTGGAGTTTCCAATGCAGTAGAGGGTACAAAGTACAGGTGGACAACTTCATAAGGGAGTTATAAACAACACTCTTACAATGCAGCAGCTGATCTTTCTCACAATAAGAAAAGTTGCTTATAAGAGAGAACAAGAGAGGATGGTATTCCTGTACTCAAATATGTACACCTTTGTAGAAGCACTCAACTTCACTCATAATATTGAATTTCATCACTTTTACTGATTTAACTATCAGTAAATGAATCTCAACAGAAAAACATTATACATTCCCAATAAGCAACACTAGATTATTAGCAAAAACCTTTCATTTAATACACCCTCTTGGTAGAAGCCTTTCTAGTTGAAATAAACCAAATTGTGTTTGATAAAGAATTTCCACAAGCTCCATCAGAAAGGAATACCTCCTCAGGGATTTTCAAAGCCATGTCTAATGCCTTGTCTATTTCACTCGTCTCTGCCAACAACCCTGCTTGGATTATTGACCATCCATTCTTTTCACAAAAACCATCACTACTTTTATCAGCATCTAGACAACTCTGGGCATAGAAAGGATACAATATATTTGACCACTCAGGATCATCCCTACGTTCAGAAACAGCTGTTAGTGGTATGAGCTGAATGCCATAAGATACTACATCCAAACTTGAGAACCATGTCTGAAATGTAAGAGATTTGCATGCATGATAAACATTACAATGAGAAATATCATCAAAAACTCATATCAATAATTCATACTCTCTCTATATATATATAGAACATAACTAACCTGGAAGCTTGCCATAGTTTCATACATCATACCTACAACTGGCTTTATATAATTTGAGGGGTAAGTGTTGGTATGCTTTACTAGATCAATGGACAAAGATTGAGAATCAGCATCTTGTTTAAAATCCTCAACAGGGCCCCACACATGCCAGTATCGATTTGCTGCATCTACCTCCATCGAGGTAAGAAATTCTCCTAAGTTTCGAACGAGGCGAGCGGATGCTAACTTCTCTTCATCTTCAGAGAATGCATCAATCTAATGAAAAAGTTGAATTTAGTGACATGAAACAATAGTCAAAAATAAAAAAGCATTGAATTATACATACCATGGCACTTCCGAAAAGAGCTATACCCTCAAATGCAGCAATGGCTTCAGAAGAGCTCTCCTGCTCTCTTCCATGAGGGCTTAGTTCCATCGACATCAAACCACCGGCCCATGAGTTACCCAAATACCAATCTTTCTGGCGAAACATAGGAAAGAATTCATCACTCTTAGATGGGTTAGCAATATCACGAATGTAGAGAAGAACGCGATCAAAATACTTGCGTCCCCATTCCGGACGATTTTTGGCAACTACAGCTGCGGCATAAATGTTGTAGCCTAAGAACGATAGAAGAGGAAAACTTTGTAAGATTGAAAGCATATCCTTTAGATTCAGTATCACACATAGTTCATAAACTTGCCGTAATGGAAGTGGTGATCATTATACCTATTGAGAGATGATACAAAAGACAAGGTGAGAAATTCAGATAGCCCCACCCTGTAAAGAAATATGACAATCCCGTCAGAGGGTAACACCTGAGAACTCACCATCCATTTCCGAAATCCGTATTCACATCATCAATAGCTGGACAAATAGGGAAGGAATTTGCACAAGTTCCCGCTCCGGGATTTTCTTTATCAAAAGAATAATTGCATCCACAATTTATGAATCCACCCCAAGATGAATCATAGAGATACTCAGCCTCAGCACCACCATTTCCTTTTCCGCCAGGTTTAAGCCAAATTTCAACTGCTCCTTGAAGATCATCAATGAGAGAGTCTACATCACTCTTTTCAGGAAGAATAACCTTGCTGGCAGCGGATAAAGACTCTTCAATTGTAGAATCATCTACATCAGAGTAGGGATGTGATTTAACTCCAGATTTCAGGTCTTGTAGCTCTTTGGTGATTTCTATGATGCGTCCTACCTTTGCAAGAACTTTTGACTACATGAGAGTGAAGTTAATAGAAAAGTAGTGATGAGAGGAAGGCGGACGATAAGTTTTAGTAAAGGAAAGACATTGAACGGTAGACAAAGTATTTAAACAGATTCCAAGTCGAGTAAACTCACTGAAAAGTAAGTTTCTGCAGCACCGCGGAATACATTCTCGCTTAATTTGAAGTTGATATCATTATTTAAGGCCTTGGCCAATGCCGGGATGCTTTTCGCTAAAGGAGGACGATCGGCGAGAAAAGATTGGGGATTCCCATGAGCCACAGGAAGATTCCAAATGTTTCCTTTCACGAGACAAGTACGACCATGAAAAGTCTGTACGCATAATGAGGGCGTTATGCCGTTGGAGGCAGCAAGAGTTTGACGGTGGTGAGGTAGTGCAAACATAATAAAGGAATCACTATCCCCTCCATCAGATTTGTATGTTGGACTTGAAGAAGCTGAAGATATACGAAGACTTGATGCTGCAATAGACTCATCTTTGACATCATCTCTCTTCTCATTACTTGAAGTGGCGTCCCAATCAAACACTAGCTGTGTAATACGACCATTCTCAACAGAATCGTCTTCAGGAAATTGAGTACCGACTAAAGGACTCTTAGCATATAAGTGTTTTCCCTTCCGCAACACGCTTAGATACTTTTCAGCGAGTTCTTTGCTACTTATTGTTTCGTATCCCAAATTCACAAGATGGTCACAGTGTTCTGGAACGATACTTTTCCCTGTGGTACATTCATTCAGTAATGCCATTCTTACTACGAGCTCTTCGTCATCAGTAGCCTTCGTTTCATCATCTCCGCCGATTACTTCGGAAACATCTAATCGAAATTGAACTGACTTATTCTCACCAGGGACACTTACCAACGGAAAAACATCTGAGTAACATTTGACTTTCACTGGTTTAGAAAAGAAGACAATCCACGTAAAATCTGATTGATCCAAATGAACTATAATTTCGCGTTGAACAATATATTCGTCAGGTTTTCCCGTTTCGGTTATAGGTGCTGCATGGTCAGGAGCTTGTTCAACCGGTTCTCCCGAAAAAGTTCCGCATAACATACTATCCTTTGCAGATAAAACTTCATCCTTTTCTCTGGTTCCAATGGATTCAGTAGAGATGGACTCCGTGTCTTTGGAAAGTATGGCATCAGAGTCGATGAGGATAGACCTGGGGCGATTTCCTGAAAGGATTGTGGGTAAAACATAATTATCATCGACAGACTTTTTGCCAAATCTAACTGTCCCATAAGGCATGCCTCTGACAATGTGCGTTTTCATATTTATATGTTTCCATTTCAAACTCACTCCTAGAGGACTGATATTCTCAGCAGAATCAACTTCGTATGATGTCATCGATGTTTCATCATCATTGGTGAGATCATCGGCATTGTCCTCCACCACAGCACCTAGAGATAAGCCGTTGTTCCTATCGAACACAATTTGCATATTAGTAGCCGCTGACTTCATCACAGGTAGGAAAAGCTCAATTCCAGCCATTTTCTCTGACGTAGCGGGGCGGTTAGACTCAATGAATGACTCTGGAGTAGAAGGAGCCTCTGGTGGAGAGACTCCTACAACGTATGGAATAGCGTACACGTGAGCAATTTCTTCTGCAGCAGAAGGATCAGTCGCAGCCCTGTGAGATAGTAAATTCTGAAACATTTGTTGCATGCATAATTAGATTGGAGTAAGGAGCAAGTGTTAAAGAAGTCATAGTTGATATGAGATGATAATGATTGAGTGTCAGAGACCAAAAGCGAGAAAGACCGTCAATCATTCAACTAATCAATTTCCAATTTAACTTCAATGTTCAAACGAAAACATGTAACTCAGCAACAAAGCGTTTCTGTCATTGACACAGAATTTCCTTGGATATCAAACAATTCAAACAATTGAGACACTGAAAAAATATAGAAATAAATTCCTAATACTCCTCATTGTCGTGTCAATAAACATCATAATGAATACAACCAGGCAGAACACGATGAATACATACCAAATACCAGGCATTAGTAGGCAGCGGTACGAATGAGGATCCTTCCCTGTTTAAATACTTCCCCCAAGCCAAACTGGGAGCAGCAAGTCCATCTCTGATCACAGTACGAAATCCCAAATCCAGAGCCGGGTCCAACGTTGAGAGAGGAGGTGGCATGGGCACTCGCTGCTCGTAGCTCTTAACCCGTTTGTTCTCCTTCTCAACACCTTTTGCATCATTCACATCATTGGAGTTGTAGGAATGTGGTTCATTGTGTTTTCTGTAGAGGAGGGAAACGAGACAACCGAGCGCTAATATTGAGAGCGTATAAAAGCGGTGACGAATAATCCACGACGATAACAGGCTGCAAGATTTATTCTTGTTGAAGATATTGATTCCGTTGTTATGATCGTTGGTGCCATCACCAGAACCATCGCCATTTTGGAAAAACATCGACCTATGCTCGTGGCTGTGTGGCAGCAAGGCCATCTTTTGGCCGTCATCCCCTTTGTCTCTCTGCTGCGAGCAAGACTCATAGTTATTTGGAAAGGGCGGCATGATGGCTTTATGTTCGTGATGGCTCTCTAATTCGTTTGCAGTGGCAACTGTGGTGCGATTGAATTTCATGAAAGGTAAACGATAGGAGTGGACACTTCTGATGTATTATCTGCAAACCACCATTGGACACAGAGATATGAGAAAGCTGCACCGTGAAGATTCCATGCATGTACTAATTCCTCATTCTACCTTCTGTCCTTACCTACCTTAAAATCATGTGACACGATGACTGATGAATTATCAAATCTCTTGGGAGAAGCCTCAATTCTCATTTCAGCCAGGGTGGTACACGCTCTCGACTCCACGGCCACGTATCACCCTCTCTTCTATCATACTCTAGAGTAAATAGAGGGTATCATATGCCTACGAACGCTGTGACGTGTCATTACATTTTTGTCGATCACATTGGTCCGATATTTAAAATGCTCCAAATTGTTGGACCATAATTTTGTTCATTGCAACTGAAAATGTATGGTAATACCTCTAGTCCAATTTATAAGCACAAAAGTAGACTCAGAGGCATATCTTAGTCATGTTCCTGACTGATCCGCTGAATATTTGGCATACATGAATTCTGTAAGATTTAATGGCTGTATCACTATTATAAGAAACCAAATTATTTCAGCCACAATTGCATTTTTCAGCAACTTTTGGAGCATTTTCACCAGATACTCATTGTTGCTTGGAAAAAAAGCTTTTGCATAAATTTATATGATTTCATTGGCTATTTTGATGAGTTGAGAATTTGTTTATAAAGAATAAACTGATCTAGATATTGATTCTTAAAGATTGACCACTTCAAACAATTTTTGCCTATTTTCTTTTGATTCCACCAGGTATACATGTGTCACAAAAACATAAAGGCTCATTGGACACTCATCCTCCAGAAAGATACTCAAAAATTTGAGTTGCAGACATAGGCATCATAAAACTCTGATGTTTTACATGTCTCTCACAAATTTTGAGCTTCCACCACCACTGCCCCAATATCCACCCCCTTTGCCTGTGCTGATGCCAGATGTAGCTTATTTGCCCAACCTCCCCAATCTTCTAATTACTTCAGAAGTAGTCCTGATAAACCCTTTTTCGATTGTAATGTCATGAAGAAGTGGCACTACACCATATTAATTGACATGGATGTCTTTAAAGCTGTGCCATTGTGTCATCAAATACTTTGAGATCAATTGCTGAAGCAATTGACATATCATAGACAATGCTGACAAGTTGTATAAATGAAGGAGCAATGAGGGTGCATACAAATACAATTGAATTGAAACTCCCAACTCATCTTCAAACTTGTTTGACTGTTTGTCTGTCCCACATTGACATGACTTAAACAGATCCCTCTCAATGTATGATGTCATACAGGTGAATGAAATTTGGTTTAACATGTATGAGGAAGGTGAGTATTTGTATTTGGCTCCAGATGAGCCAGATTCCCACTGGATGAACCACAACAAGAACTACCTGGTGAATGTCATATGTCTTGAAGCAGTTGCTCTTCCAAAATAGAATGCACACAAGAAGTGCGAACAAAAGATCAGCATCTGGCTCTTCTTGACTATGGAAGTGAGCCAACGAAGAAGCAAGAATTGGATAATAGGGCTGACTATGAGAACCCCATTACCAGCATTGATAGAGGAATATATAGGGACTTAATAATCACCAAGGATCTCCTGGTAATTAAGAAGAAATGCCCACTCAGTAGGAGGCTGAACACAATCTAACAAGACAACCAAAGCGCTCATGTTAGCCTGACGGACTCAGAGTTTTTAACAGCGGCAGATAAACTTAGGTTAATCGTCAAACTGACCATGTGACCATATCAATCTTACAATCATTGAAGAACTAGATGCATCCAAAAATGGCTACGCAGTTGTGCTGGCAATAAAAAAGGCATTTTGGGATGTGGATGATGAAGTTGAAGATGCTAATTTTAACGCTCCAGAAGATGATGGGTGAGTTTATCAAAGCAGACAGAGGGAACAATCTAGAGGTTACCGCATTTGGGGAAGGGGAAGAATTGGGGAGAGAAAATTTACCTTCATCATTGGAGTTGAATTATTAGTTGAAGGAGAAAACATCAGACTTATTTGTTGGTTAAAAAGGTAGGGGGATGTGTGATAAGGAGGATCATTCATCTGCACCTCGCGGGCTTTTACCTCCTTATGGTAATCTGTCATATTCTCTTGCATCTTTAGACGACCTTAAAAAATGGGTTTTATGATTAAAATGTATGTGTTATTGTTTTTTCTACCTGTACTAATATGACATCTTGTTACTTGGTCGAGCAACCAGAGGTAATGTTCTTTTTCTACTCCTACAATTGTAATCATTTTCTAAACTCTTCATTCTACATAGGAACAATTTCCTGCTCTCTGGAGCTGAAAATCACAGTTAGGATGAGACAGAATACAATCTAAATCCTTTAGCATAATCAAAGGGAGAGATGTACCTAGAACATGACGCACAGAACTGGTTCCACTCCCTGAGACAGCTGACTGTAGAGGAATACATCAAACAAGATAGGCTGTCAAATCCCTTTGTAGGGACATCCCACAGAGTGAATATGGTGATGGGAGGTTTAGGCTCACTTTGGCAGAACTAATACAGTTGCAAACTATAAAAACTGTCAGGTAGCTTACAGACAATGGAACCTCAGTAAAGAAGACAAAAAAGTTGATCTCTAATTTTCCCTGGGTGAGGAGCACAAATAGAGAATTCTCACCAACTCTAATGAGTGGATGAAAATTTCTCAATGTGAAGAGAACAAACATAAGACGTTTCTCAAAAATTGTAGAGGGAGAAGGATAGGATTCTTTAGGGGAAAGGATATCTAGCATTCAATTGTTGACCAAAACCATAGCTGCTCACTTGAAGAACTGATATCAGACTCTAGGTCATTGTATGAGTTAAGTCAATCTCAATGTTTACTTCCTCAAGGATGCCTCTCCAATGTTAAAAGTGTTCTGGTAAAACTTTCAGATACTTAGTAGTCAAATATGCATGGATGCTTAGGGAAAAGACTATATCCAGAACCACAAGCAAAGGAATTTGCACCACAATATTCTCTCATTAGACTGCAACAAGAAACTCATATTTGTTTTAGACCCGTTTTTCACCGCATTAACGAAGTGTATCCAAATCTCACTAAAACAAAAATATGCGTATTCAAATTTAGCAACTGCTTCACTAGCTAATGCGTGGGAAATGCAAATCATCTCCATTCTAAATTTGGCAACAAGGTCTATTACCTAGCTGTGAAGATAGATCCCTCTTGATAATTATTGCTTTGGACACCTTATAGCGTTTCCACCTACAACATTACGAGCCTTGCGATGTTATGATCAAAATAAAAGCAGTAAAAATTATGAGGCCTTTGCACTCTCAAATCACTGTCTTTACGACTACGCAAGCGATCTACACCTGTAGAATACAAGATTACTGTACAAATGGCATACAATTGGGAGTTTATGAGAAACAACTCTCACTATTGTTTGGAAACAGTTTCATTGGGAGGTAAAAGACCATTACTTATGCTGTAAGATTGTTGAGGGGAAAGATTGACTACAGTTACGCATTAGGTTTAGGCCAGTAGACCTTTAAGAATAATGAATGCAACATATGCTGATATGGATTAAATCTATAAATAAACTGCTTTCAGCTGAAGGACTGAACCAATTTTTCTCTTTGTTTTGATTCCTCCTGTGTCTTTGCTAACTGAAAAGACCTTTGTCTACCACATTATAGTACATGTATTGATAATTTATCAAGATTAATTAATTAATTGCTCCACATAATTCTGCTTAGTTTTATGGATCACAAATAAATGAATAGTGCTTATACAATTGACCAGATGTAGTAGAATGCAGAGTGGCGCAATTTTTTATGATGTAGTGCATCTATGTTGGAATGGATCATACACAGATCTAACAACCACAACAAAAACAACAATTAGATAACACAACAGACAACAACAATCAACTCTCATTTCATGATTTATCAGCCAAAACAATGACCACAATTTTCTATGAGAGAGTATCTTGACGCTATGTATTTTTAAAAAATACTCATTAATTGGAATCAGCAAGACAATTCTCATTTCATGGTGTAAAACTCACAAGATATTGGCAAGTTTTGAAGCACCAAGAAGAGTGACAATGAAGTCAAATGAAAATGAATCCCAACTGTTTTCATTCAAAGTTGACATTCTCATGTTTTTTTGAAAGAATAGAGCAAGGTTTATTGTTTCACAAATAGATATTGTCCTTTTTGCATCAAACATAATTGAAGGTTTTTCATTTAAGTAGAGACATGCTAAGTTGTCGACTGAAAAGAAATTCTATCATTTATTGCTTGGGAACTCACGAGTCTCAGAAGACTCGCGATTTTTCTGTGCATGATATAAAGAATTTTCTGGATAGGATCCATCCACATATTGAAGGGCGATAACTTGATCGATAGTTCGTCATGAAAATTGACTAGGTCCCTGTGTAGTATTCAATGCAATCGAAGAGGAATTACATACAAGGGGCTCACAAAGCATTAACATAATAATATCAAAGCTCGATTCTCAATAGATCATTGTTGCTGTATTGATTGCAGAAGGAAATGTTCTTCCCTTGATGATCATGTTCAAAGATTAGTATGATTTTATTTCTGCTATATTAAACTTTCTTACTACAATTCATTTACTTTATGAAAATAAATGGCGAGAGCATTCTTATTACACCCGAAGACGCCAAGAAATTTTTTGAATGGATGTTGTCATGATGGTGGAGTGGGTTGTGCAGGTTCTCAAGCGGTATATGTTGCTTGAGCTGGAGGATGTCATTCTATTGTTGTTGTTGGACTCTTACAAGGCACACAAGTTGCAACAAATCATTACAAGAATTAAGGCCCTTGGAGTGGAAGTTTATCACATCCTTGGTGGCTGTATAGTCCATTATTAGTCAGTGAATATGAGTTTTATTAGATTGTTCATGTCTACACTCCATGTTATTTGGGATGAATGGATGGTGGACACTTGGGATAGTCAATGAGCAATAATCCAAAAAATTGAGCTGAGTTTTAGTGATAATCTTTTAAATAATACGAATATTTGTTATGTTGTTCATTAGTACATGCTATCATCATCACTATAATCATCACTATTAACATCGCTAATATGGTCATTTTATTCTGCAAGAGATATGTGCTCCCACCATAAATGTTCTACACTTCAACAACTATAGATCTGATGGCATCGATCACAGATGTCCTCAGATTGCAGCAATATGCATCAAGATACAAATTGGTACAATGTGAGGTTGAGCCATTGCAGTATAGGGCAACAATACTTCTCTTATATGTTCAACATTACTTTTTCATTCGTTCAAGCATTTCCTGATAGGCATACATATGTGTGTTTGACTAAGAGGGAAGCTATGAGGAAGTAATGTGACCATTTGGAGTTGTATGAAAGATGATGAGGAGTGCTCTAAGCATTCTTCCTGATGCAGAGATGGTCACTCCACGAGCGTCCTTTCTCTTCCTATAAGAAATTGTACAAGTCCCAACAAAATTAAGTGTCTGAGCTACATGAAATGAAAATGGAATGGGTCTTTGATCCATATTCAGGATGAAGTGAAGTCCAGATAGCATGAGTGATCAATGAAGTCTCTAGCTGGAGATACAGTAACACAAGGATCCTACTTGGACACAAGGGTGACCATACTGAATAGTGCGAGCCAGAACAAAAAGAAAACCAGACACTTAGCCTTTCAGTGTGATTTTCATTGAATAGAGGAAAGTGGAAGCCACTTTTTAATGCAATACGTGCAATTGTTATGCCACTGTCTGATTCTCTCATTTCAAGGATGAAATCTTCAAGGATGAAATGAAGGACTTCATTATTCACAAGGGCAAGATGGAAAGGAACTAAGCGGCACAGACTTTCAGCTCTTCTATTCTGAGCATCATCATATTGATGTTTCTTGCTCAACTACTCACAATACATTTTCGGAGAGATGTTGACAACCTTTGACACAAAGTCTTTTATCACACATAGTAGACCCCAAAGGCGCCATTGCTTATTGGATCCATAATCAACCATTGTTTATTTTTGTTCTATGCTCTAAAATGACGACCCGCTGCAATATCATGTGCGACGCTGGTGCATCTATGATGTATGATGAAAAACAACTGTTAGAAGTCTCAGGTTTCTTACTCAAGGATAAGGCCTTTATGACACATGAATGCTATTAAAGGGGGTCTTGTCTTTCAACATCTTGGGTAAAAGAGACGGACAATTGCGTGGGAAGTTAGCTACATTCATTCTCGCATCCAGGAACTGTAGATGCCTTTATCTGTGATAGATTCCAATGTGAAGATCAACTATTAGTAGGAAAAGATTGAATGTTCAAGAAGTTATAGTCAAAAACTAATGAAATTGTAGCAGTAGACACTAACTGACTGAAAACATGTTTGTACAAAAACATATTTGTACAAAAACATGATCACTTTAAAATAAGTTTCAAAGTTACAAATGAGATAGACATAACAGCTATTTTGGAGAGCAACACATACTTGAAAGAGAGTAGAATGGCCATTCATCAAAGTTCCTTCAAAGTTAATTGAACATTAGAAGACTTGAGCTTAACTTCAGATCATGCATATGAGTTTTGTGCAATTCTTTTATTTTTATCACAAGGGAAGATGGAAACTCTCTAACCAATAGATTTCTGGCAGCGCCACAATTGTGATGCACTGGCTTCATTCAAACTACTCATTTTGGAAGTGCACCTGCTCAAGCCTGTTTTGTAAGAAAAATTGAAATCATGAAGTGGGACTACTTTCTAACCTTAATTTTTCTTCTCTGGTAATTACTCCATATTTAGAATGATAAACCAACCACCCTGGGGGATAATCCTCTACTGAAAGAAAGGCAGGTTCAAGATCATTCATATCATATCGAACTAATGTTCTCTTGGTGCTATAGCGTTTGACAGTATGACTAGTTGCTGATGGTGATGGTGATGTCTGTTGCCGTTTCCTTGGAGAGTCTATTTCATTTTCGCTGCTTGTTCGTAAGGACTCCCATGTACTGTTTGTAGTATAGCACTCACTATGTGAATCTTGTGCACATTCTTGTTTCTTTTTTGCATCTTTTTTCCATAAAACTGTATCACCATCATCCAAAGCAGTAGAAATAATCCTTTCCACTACCTCCAACTCTGGCATACTGTCACCAACTTTGCTGCAACAACTTGCAAGATCACTTCCATTCGTACTGCTCTTCCTAGGACACCACGACGGTTCTGGTTGTTCTTCTCCTTCACTGGAGAAAAAAGCCTCTTCACGAAAGTTATTACTAGTTTCTGTACTAGTTTCAATCTTCGATAGAGCTATATAGTCCCGTTTGGCCGATCCCATCATGAACGCCATGAGGGATAGCACTCCATAACAAATATGTTCGATGAATTCTCTCGCGTCATTGATAAATAGTGCAAGAAACCGATAGAGCACTTGGGGAGTATGCCATGGATCGTTCACCAGTTGACAGAGCAAAAGCCATGTATCCGAAACGACATGGATGAGATAGGACATGGGGGTAGTGAGTATCCAAAGTGCCGTGTGAGAAGGATTGCTGTGCCACTCCAAGTCGAATCTGAACTTTCGAAATGGATAGACAATATTTTCTAGGAAAATTAGTGGTGAATAAGTGAATCAAATGGAAATTAAAGTGCATCAGGATCAGTAATGAAATACTTGTTGAAACGAATCTAGGATGTCAGGCAGCAATCGAATGGAAGTCAGAGAACCATTTACTGATAGTTTTCACTCACCGCGTCGTTTTATAAATATGAAAAACAAGATTGACACGAGCCCTAATAGCAAAGAGTTGGTCTCTTTTGAAAAGTGAGAAGATGAAGTGGCATTGTTCGGTCTGCTTTCGTTGTTGATATTGTTGATTTTGTTTCCACTTTGATGGAAGCCAGTGGCACTTTCAGAAAGAGGGATGGAATAGTGATGATGAGAGGGGTCAATTGGATGCCTGGAGGGAGCTGACATCGTCGTCTTATAATATGTTGATGTTACTTTACTTTGCAACCATCGCGTGATGAGAATGAGAATAGGTACTTCGATTCAGGTAAAATTGGTACTCCTCTAACTATACTACCGTAATTGTCGTTGTTTAAAGACCCAAAATGTACAGGAAGAAGAGACTGATTTTTTTCTCCTCATTAAATCAATGTAGGAATGTTTGCGCCAAAAATAGAAACAAACAACTGATACAACAAACGAATTTTTGATATTGTTCAATGATTCATCAACCCAAAAGAAGATGCTGATTTACTGTGAGACAGCGTCTTGAAGCTGTCTCACAGTTCAAGCAGTAAAGAAGTGAAGGTATGTCTTTTGAGGGTGTATCCCAGTTAATGGGCATATCCAAGGCAAATTTTGTCTCATGGAGTCATTGATCAACTGGCATATGCTCAACATGGTGTTGACATGATGACACCATCTTCTCTTGCCATCTGACAAATTCCTCACCACATCACCTTTTATCTTTCACCTTGTGTCACTCACCACTCTAGATAATCATAATTGTTAGTAACAACCATTGC
>JALLAW010000377.1:0-13744 GCA_036939535.1 Cyclotella kingstonii | reverse complement strand
ATCAATCGATCCTCATCGTTCTACCAAATACTAAACTAAGCACACTAATTCAACAAGGTGCTTACCATCGATTCCTTCTTTCAGCTACACCATCCAATGGAAATAGTGTCAGCGAACGCGGCAAACTGCTGCGACCGGGAACTTACGGTTGTTTGGCTTTAACTTCTCCTAAAGAACAAACCGGCAATTTGCATATCACTACACTGTGTACAAAATATGAGATTGTTTTAATGAACGGAGTATGGAGATTCATCAACATCGTTAGAGAGCAAGGAGAAGTGTTTCATGGGTCTTTATCAAAGAAATCGTGTACCACCGGCATCGTGGTTACAAATAAGCTCAGTCACTGATACCATCTTCCGCTCTAAAGGCGATGGGACCAAGATTCCAATGCCACTGGATAATTCCTCGCAGATCACCAGCGTAGGTGTGAAGTTTGTTGATGACTCGAATCTACTAGATTGGGAAAAGGTCGCAACCTCCCTGCCATCATTATTTCAAAAATGCAGCGAGACACATAGCTATATAATGAGCTACTCAGAGCAATAGGAGGAGCACTAACAGGAGAGAAATGCATCTGGTATGAAATATATTACGGGTGTAAAGAAGAAAAATTGAGGTACCAGGACGTTAATATACCTTCATTGATTGTGACAGAAGCTGATAGATCTGAAACGTCTATTCCCCTTCTTGCATTAAATCGAAGCCGACGGACGTGGGGTGTGTTCGATGCGCCAGATCACTGCTATCTTGCTCACCTGGAATTCATGGGAAACTAAGCCAACACCAGGTTGTCGCAGATACAGGCTTACAAACTGCAACCCTGGCCAGGTCTGAGGTATGGTATCGGAACCCTAAACAATTTCTTCTAAGAGGGGAAACAGGCTCCACGATCGTTGGATTATCGCTTACTTCCCTGCCTTAGGATATGCATGAATATTCCCACGGCATTACGCCGCCTACCTCCAGCCTTCGGCGGGATCGGGCTGCTTGATTTCACGAAGCAACTTGGAGAAAGAATTACTCTCTTCCTTCAGCCCTATCTTACTTCATCACTACTAGGTCGTAAGCTCACTGCCTCTATACAGGCGCTCCATCTGGAAATAGGATGTGCATGATGCTCGTTTTCAGTGTTTTTCGGAAAATGAGGCCCACTTGCTTCTCGCTCATGGGTCAAACATCTGTGGGAGTCTCTTCACGAGGTTGCGGCAAAACTGTGGGTGTATAACGACAACATACCTCTGCCTCGGGTGAACGGCAGGCTTATGGGGGACTGCTTTAGTCCAGCAGGAGAAAGCAGTGTATAATTGTGGCAAACTCGATGCAGATTGTTCAAGCCTGCTTCGTCTTGAAGGTAATTTAGCATCTCTCCTAAATAGGTTCATTATAGGAGCACTGTTAGCCAGAGTAAATCTTTTCTCTATCTCATCTGGTATCGCCTTCTCTACGTCTTCTTTCGTTTCGTACATTATTCGTTCTCCGTTGACTTCAGCAGCCACTCTGAGCACGCTATTTGACCTAGGTTCCTTAATTGCTCTTTTGATCAAAGTCCACGTTCTTTACGACCTTTCTCTATTGATTTGCCTTTAATCTCGCTTATCTTTGGGTTGTCATTTTCTTTAATCGCTAGCGCCAGACAGTTTTGAAGATGTTGCGCTCTGAAGGCCTTAGATTGAATTGGTGTCTCTCTCCATTCTTTTCTGCAAAAGTCTCCTTGCCCTATAAGTTCTAAATCTTCTTCTGGTCTTAGAATTTTCTCGCAATGACGTTCCGCGTAAGTTCTGATTCCAGTTATTTGATTCGAGATTTTTCTATCTTTTCTCTCATCTCTTGGCTCAGTTCCGACTTCAGTCTTGCTGCTGTTTCTAAAATTCTTTGCTCTCTAATATTCTGTATATCTTGAATTTGGATTCTACTAACTCAATATATTTTGCAGTGGTCTTTTTATTGGAAAGAACTAATCTCCTTTTCACCGGTCTAACTGTTTTTATTGGTATTAAGACACATTTATTATTACTGTTCGATGATTACCTGGAGATTCATTGAAGTCGAGCAAACTTACGTTTGTAATTTCTGACCCTTTTGATACAAACCCTCTATCAATGGGAAACGAACCGTTAATGTGAGTGCTGAAGTCATTGTTTCCCCACCATTTGCGGGTTCTTTCTTCCATCCCTTCCATTGAGTTTTCAATTTTCCTCCTAAATATACCATATTTATATGATCGTTGGCGTCAATAAGCATGATGATTTTGTCTCCAGAGTTTTGCCAAATGTTGCATTGATAAATTAGGTCGTCATCAAACAATTTTTGTGGATAAATAAGTCTGCCTCATTTTATAATGTGGTGTTTGTCAATGTATCTTTGACGTCCTTGTCTATAAAACGATTTTAGACCCCCACTTCTGCTGTTCCCATTTCTGTAGACTATAACAACCCAAGTAGATATGTTGTTGTTGCTGTGAAATCCCCAAGGCGTCCACCTCCCTAAACAACTGAAATCACCTTCAGAACGTTCGCAAATTTCGTTAGTAGCTCTTTGCAAATGAAACCTACTCCTCCCGGATGGTGTTTTTCTACTACTTCCTCGATATTCTGTGCCTGTATCACTTTAGATTCTCTGTCAGTAAGATATTGCCTTTGATGTGAGATCCTATTATGTTTGCTCACTAAATACTGCCAGTTGACATTGAGCGCTAGCAGCCCTATGTAGTCTACCTCGTATTCGGAACTAATATCCTCTACCTGCTGTTGTTTGACCAATCTGGTTAAGACTTGCGCGCAGCCGCCAAGTCGACACATCATAATTCTAATTTGCCCCCCTTTTTCTGGGATGTGGCTTATCGGTGCGTTTTTATTACTGTCACTTTTCTTCTTCTAATCATTTTCGAGGTCATTTATAGATTAACGCCTATCATCCGAAAGAGGGCTTCTTTTTAAGTGACTTTTGTCGGTAAATTTGGTTGCGCTGTTATGGACATCTGTTTCCCTGATCGGTCTATACCTAGAGTAACATTTTTCATTATTTATTTTGCTATCGTGAATTTTAATTTGATTCCCTCTGAGCATAGTACTCTGAATGGTTGGTTTATTAGGTTCCTTGTGATACCTTACTTCTCCGTGGCTCCTTCATATTCGTAGATGCATCTAAATGTAGCTGGCTTTTTCGTGGATGGCATTGAGATTGTTTGCTTCCCGTCTCAATTTTCTTTTGAATGACGCTCCTAAACAAGTATATACATACTTTTTGTCTTCCCTGTTGTCTCGTTGATGGAGGTCTCTAGGTGAGTAGTTTCCTTTTTTTCTCCCATTGTGATTCTCCCTACCTTCCCTTTTTTCATAGTGTCTAGAGATTTGTTCTCACCAATATCTCTCATTGGTGTCTGCGCTAGGGACTTTTCTCCTCTTCCATCTGCGTATTCTTAATATCGTTATCTTTTTCCTTACCTTGAGTTAGAATGGTTTGTGTTCCCGTTCCATTCTTCTCTCTGGAAAACATTCTCTTGCGAGTGTACAGATACTTTTTGATTTTTCCTGTTGTCTCATTAGGATGGATTGATATATAGAATCTTTTTCCTACTTTATCTATTAAATCTCTCCTTCTTCCCGCTCCGATTTTATCGTTTTCTCCCTTGCTGGGTCTTTGTTCGACTTCACCAAACTCATCCCGATGCCATTGACATCGGTAAAGTACTCATTTTCGCGCATTGGGCATTTAGTTGATCTTTTTGGTGTTTCATGATTCGATTTATCATTCATCTTTTCCGGTGTCTGCGCTCCTTCTCGTTCTTCCGGCTCAATTCCTGTGTAGTTTTGTAATAGCTTCTACGTGGTGAAACACTTTTCGTAAATAGACCCAACATCGTTGTTTTGAAGTCCTATTTTCGCTGCGAGTTTCGTTTTGACACTGCTTTATAGTCAATCACTTGTTAGTGTAAGTTTATCTTTCTACCAGTCTGTAGCCGTCTTTGAGTCCGCTATGATTGGCGCCTTTTTTATTATGATGGATGAATTCATATGCACCTTGGGTACGATTTCGTTTAAGTGAGTTGTTACTGTAAGTTTGTGTAGAATTTTAATTTTGCGCAACTCCCGATCGTGGAAAAGTGAGTGTGAGGAAGGAGATCCTCAAGAGATTGATAGTCTCTGGAGGAAGGGAGCAAATCAGTGCCATTCACATACACGGCTCCGGCCAAACAAAGGGAAGTCTTGTAAATAGGAGAAGTGAACTGGCCCCCATGCCCACTTGTTTTTGTATTTTCATGAGGACAAAACTCAACTGTAGCCAGACCGCAGGAGCTGCCCTAGATACTTGCCCCAGACACATAAAGTACTTATCTTCGGTGCTGGTTAAACAGGAAGACGAATCTCCATATCTGCTACGCTGATAGAATTTCATGTTTTGAAGGCTATGGAAAGCCGCCTCAATTTACTTTTGTTGCCTCCAAGGAGAGCATACCAGGTGAAAGACACAGGGACGTGGTTGACTCTTTCACAGCAGTTTACAACGTCCTAGAGATTATTGCTCGTGGCTGTTTGATTGGACTGGAAAGGTTGATAGTTAAGGTCTTATCCAACCTAGTATCATCCGCCGTGCTACCGAGCTTTCTATAGAGTTGATCTGCGAAGAGATTGGTCTGTTTCATTGATTTCAGCGCCAGACCCCCAAAGAAAAAATGATTGAAAATATTGAAGTCGGCTTCATAAAGTTGAATATCACGGAGTTTATCGACAAGAACGACTCCAGCATCTTTTGCTAACATAACTTGCAGACTAATGCCCCTGCTTTTCGGAGTAAACCCAGTAGATGAAGTGATGTTTAGCTGACGCTCCATCACCTCAGTAACGACGCTACTCTTGAAAGTCACTTTATAATGACCGAAGTGGATACCGGATCAGGAAGAGGAAGTGCATTCTTTGGCTTTAGACCAGAAGATGACAATCACATCTTTGCTCACCCTACGATCCCACTCTGACTTGACCGATAATCTTACCGATTCTACCTATTTTGCTGAAGACTACTTTGATAGCTTCATCAGCCGGTGGAGAGAACTCACTTTAGATAATGTCTTTTGCAACCTTTTCATCCTTGAGCAGTCTGAGTCTTTGGCTGACTGGTGATTTTATGATGGGAGCATTATGTGCTAGAGTGAATTTGCCTCTAACCTCATTTTGTTGAGCATCTTCTATAGCCACCTTGGCGGAGTGTGTCGTTTCGTCTCTATCTCTGATTGTAGTGACTCTTGTCACACTTCCTCCTGTAAGGGGTATAATCGCTCTTTCAATCGCTCTCCACGTGTCTCTGTTGGCCTCAGAAAGACATATTAACTTTGCATATATCTCCTGAGTTAAGTGCAGCCTGTAGACAGGACTGTAGATGTGATGTACGAAGAGATTTCGCCACAGGAGAAAGTGCTTCTTCTTCTCTCTGAAGGAGGCAATCCCTTGTAGAAGCTCCTCGACTGACCAGTTTCCAGGGTCCACAATAGAACACTTGCGAGCGAACCTGAAGGAGTTCCCCCTGCTCCTGATTCTACCCTTATGTAAGCGTCATAATTGTTGTAATGTATGAGACCTATCGTACCAATGTTTAACCTCCAGACAAAAGGGTAAAAAGGGAGTTCGAATTTTCGGTAAGATCTCTCAGCATGGGTTCTAATCTCAGTGATTTGTTTGTGGGTCATCGCAAATCTTCGTCTAACCGCCGAATCCAGGGGTTATAATTAGGCGACATACTCCTCTAAGAGTTGAAGGCGCTGGGAAATTCGATCAATATCGAATTGGAGTTCGATTTCTTACCTACTGCTCTCTGGTTTGTAAACACCAGTCTTCATCTGACCGGCTTACAGATCTTGTAGATGGGTTGACCAAGTTAAGAGGACGAAAAGACGTCAAAGACTCTGTGATCACCGGGAGAATTCGAGAAAGGGAGAATTATCAGATTGGTCATCTCGAGGTCACGAGATTTAAAGCAACCGCATTGATGTGTGTGGCAGGAGGAAGATTACCCCAGACTCGGTGAAAGAATTCTTCAAGGTCCCTGACCGCCCGCTCCAAATTGCGACGGAAAGAATCTGTGACAAGCAAGTCGTTGCAGTCTATCAGGAGACTACTTTTGCGGACCACTCTTCGCATTGTGATATAAAGTCGTGGTCGAAACGTTCTTGTGGGGAGAGAATCTGTGAGGGCTGGACGGAGGGCGAAATTAGCGGGAGAGAATGTATCACATATGTTGTTGGTAAATGATTTTCAAGCCATTAGAAATAGAAAAGCTATTGTGATATGCTACAACCACAGGAGAGACTTTGTCCGCGTTGATGAAAAATTTCCTGGACATCCATCGGCCGAGCTTCCTAAAGTCTTACTCCCAGCCTTTAAAATATTGTAAGGCATCGTCTCTAGTAATTAGCCCCACTCTCCCGGGTTGGTGAAGAGAGATGCACTCCGAAGGGTGGCTATTGAAAGAGGTAGCTGCTTTTGCCTCTCCTTTCTGAGGATAACTAGCAAGAGGGTCTCTCCAGTAGAAATGCCAGTTGCGGTTCAGTTCTAGAAGGCTTGTGGAATTGACGTCATGCCTAGACATAAGATTATCTACTAATATTGATTTAAAATTGTGCAAAGGACGAGCAACCCCCTAGTTGGCACATCATACGCCAGAATGCTCCGGACGGCCTCACATTTGCTATATAATCAAGTGAGTCAGAAATCGACACTCTTGGACTTTCTCTCCTACTCCAGAGCTCTTCACTCGGAGCAACAGTTGTCTTCACTGAATTTTGAGTTCTCTGTGGCGAAGATCACGACTCTCATCATAGGAAATGTCCCGAGTAAGTAGTTCTTGCGTTCCTACTCCTTTTCTAAATTATGCAGCCCTAGAGGTTCTTTACCGTAAGCGCGTCGATACCCCATACTGCCTTCGCCTAATAGACGGTTCCTAATAGTAGAGCGTCTATTAGGAGCCGGAAACATCAGGCTACTCATTGTTGGCCACGTCTCCAGAGGAAGTCGTCTGATCATTTGATTCAAGGGAACTCACGGAGGTTTTACTGGCTTCAGTCCAATAGGACTCAAAAATCTTCATCGACTGATGAAGAAAAGTCAGCTTGGAGGTACCTGTGGTGCCTTAGAAAGTGTTCATTAGGGATATTGCTCCAGACTACTTCAGTGTTCTCTTCAAAGAATTGAATCCTCTCCAGCATGAGGGAAGCTCTGAACTCCAAGGCCAGAAAGTCAAGGATGGACGAAGATGAAGTGGGGATCCTAATCAAAATGTTCGACCTCTTAGGGGTGGTAGGATGGAAAACTCTGTCATCTGGGTCAACAGCCATGTCAATGGCGTCTGGTTGACATATAAAGTGGAGACGGAAGTGTCATCCTCTGACTCTCTTAGGACTTCAGAGGTCACCCTGGCATGTTTTTCTGAGAGTGAAGATAGGTTAGAGAACTTGCTAACCCATGACTCATATCCTGACATAGAGGCGTCTGAACAATACTGCGAGCTTGATCACAAATCGACAGAGTCCTTCCCAGCTTTAGTGCTACTGGAGGTGAAAACAGAGTCCCCAAGAGAGCAGACGGACCTTGATGAGACCTGAAGGAGGGATTTTCAGCTCTCTTCGTTGAGGCTAATTATTTTCGAAATGTAGACGTCCTCTTCGTTATCCTTTGTCAATTATGACAATTTGGTAGATGGTTTACAGAGCGCATGCACAGCACTAAAATCGAAGACTTTGTTGCTTCTCATCGCCAAGAGGGAGGATTCGCTGAATGTCACGTAGGCGTAACCTTTGCTATTTCATTTGCACTCTTTATGAGTAAAAAATGCTTGTGGTCAAAGCTTGCGCTGACCAATTTCAAGGCGTCATCATTGTGACAACCATGACTCCTCATCCAGTGATAGATATTCGTCCCAGGGCAGGAAATGAACTTGGAGACATAATTTGCGAAACCATCTCCACCTTTCAAAGAGTAGCCCAAGAAACCTCCAGAGTCAGATTTCGACAGAGAGAGCCAAAGAGGGAGCTTATTGAAGCTCATTTTCCTTAATATTTTTCTCACCAAAATGATTGTGAATTTCTTCCCTTTGGGGTGTTTGGGGTCATCGTAGAGCCGAATTGTCATTTTCCGGTCTGGCATCAAAAGCGCTTCAATGCGAACTGGCTCTACCGAGAGGGTCTGTGCAAGGTCGCCCAATCAAGACTTCCAGAGCTCCCTCATCTGTGCCTCCTGAAGGAGGAATTGCAACCTCTTCAGGGTCTGTTTGGAGGATGAAGGCTCTGTTGTGGCGAATTCTTTTCCCAAAAGACGTAGAGGACAAAAGTGGGTGTATATGGCAAAATTGAGCTCCTTTTTCCAACTCCAGGCTCTTCAGAAATTTCTGATGTTCTCTTCCACTATGAGTGGGCTGACTTTGATGGGAACTCCTAGAAAAAGAGTTGTCTGGTCGGTATGAAAGGCTTAACACGGTTTAATCTTATGGCTTACATTGCGCTCGATAAGGTCCATGTCAAACTGGGGGATCATGTCTCTCGAGGAGTTCCAGCAGCCCAACATGCAGGAGACCCGAATAAATATGTAATCTTGAGAGACGTCTCTGTAGGAGTTGGAGGTAAAGAAATGAAAGTATTTCCCTCAACTCACATGTGAGGTCGGAAACTCAGAATTTTAGTGATAGACACCAGATCGGAGAGACTGGAAGAAACCATTCCGCGATGTCGACCTTTTTTTGGCCTGAAGGAATCTTAGGACTTCCGGTATGGTGTCATGCTAACGTTCACCCTTTTGGAAATTATCACCCCAAATTCCAGAATAAATTTTTCGAGATCGCTCTCTTTACCTGGAGGAGTTGGGATTGGGTCGCCAAATGTAATTTTCCGGTCTTAGGGCTTGCGAGGACACCTTTAATTGGAGAAGGATCGGAGGTAAGAGGGGTAATTCTGAGTGAACTTTTCATCATCTAAACTTTCGTAGGTTTGTTAAGACAAAGAATTTCCCGTTCAAGTTCCTTTCTAATGATGTCTTCTGCTGTTGGTGGCAGGCCAACATAGTTCAGCTGGAAAAGTCCTGGAACTGATGCTGCAGAGTTGCGACTCTCCGGACAGGAATCTTGTGGACACGTGGAGCTAGGTAAGTGGATCCTGGGGGAGGGGGTCGTCAATGGAAGAGAACCGCAATCCATGGTGACGAGACCTGTAACAGGGATCTTCAGGTTAGCAAGAAGAGACAAGATCTGCTCATTCAAGTATCTATTGCCACCGTGAATGAAGGGTCGACACCGCTAAGCCGAGGCACAGAGGAGCGTTCGTTAGGAGTGGAGAGGGGTACAACCGATGGAGGATAAGCCGACGGCTCGAAGGTTGTCGTCAAGGGGGAACAGGGGGAGGTTGTTGTCGGGTTGGAGGGTCTATGGTCGCTGCGGCCACACTGGATGCCCTACTTTCAGGACAACTTTTTTCGCTCTTTTCCCCTGGTGGTAATAGGGGTGGAAGTATTGTTTTGAGGAGATTGTTTGGGTGGCAGCGTCAGGTGATGAGGAGACTCATGTCCGCTGAAAACGTTGAAAGCTGCCGGAAAGAAGGCTACGCGGCTAGGATTGTTTGTAGATAAGAATTAGTAGTAATTAAATTGAGTGTACTGAAATCCGCTTTGAATTCACAGACCATCAGTATTCTCCTGAAGGTCAAATTCTCTTGTAACAAATGCGTAGGCTTAGTGTTAAGTTACGTACATAGATAGAACTAGAAAATTAGAGGTGTAGAGTCACTTTTGCTTTACTCTCTAATGATAAGAATATTGATGGTCTGATCAATGATTAATCCTCTTAGATGTCTTAACAGGATATCTATTTTAAGACAATCAAAGACACCTCAAGGGGTCTCCAGATGACTTATGTTGGCACATCCATGGTTGGGACATTGATGCTTTGATCTTCAATGGAATCCTCCATGGTAATGGATTCATTTAGATCTTGGGATAGGTTTTCAGATATGGCGTGATTTTGTGTGAGGCTTTCTCAAAGTGTTACCACTTTGGTCAATGGAAATTTTAAAGCTTTTACCTGACACTGTAACCCAAAAAAATGACACAAAAATAACACTATAAATGAAATTATAGTATAATACAATTTTACTTTAGGTTCTCTGTGTAACCATGTCGCTGACATGCAAAGTAGAATTTAAGTAAGTTTTTCTACTTTTTATAATGTCACCAACATGTGTACCACCCTGGCTCTTATTGGATTTCTCACAACCACTTACCTCCTATATAAGTTAGTCCCCATTTACGCAAGAAATCTGTTTATAAAGTGCTAGTGATCATTTATAAATTGCTAAGAAAATTTCCATTTTAAACAGAGCCATGCAGTTTTTGAGATTTCTGTAAATGGGGAGCATGTCCACATTAAGAATTTACGGAAATTAACTGTTTTTTTATACTTTATCTTCAGTTGGTGATTCCCATTTACAAAGGGATAATATTGAACAGCATGTGAATTTTCTGTGTGATGTATGGTGGACAGTTGATATAAGAGATTCTTACAGTTACAAAGTTGTCAATTTCTGGGCTCATAGCCTGCCCTAACTGTTTATAAATTGTCGATCAAAAATTTATATATGGTTGATTTGCGTAAAAGGGAGCTTACTAAAGATAAATGGTCCCCATTTATAAATTGGAACTAAGATATATATTGTGTCAGTCAACAATACGTAAGCTGTCAATACCATTCAAACTGTCTCTGAGGCTTCATAAATGGCCTCCTTTTACAATGGGACTAAATTAAAAGGCAAAATCAAGGATTTTCACTTTTTGTCATCTTTTCATGGTATCATTCCCCATTAGTTTTCTGTTATGATGGTCTGAATCTTTTTCAGTCGTTGTTCACAAATGGTGTGTGTTTGTTGGGTTTGTTAGGCTGAGGAGTGACTGAACAGTGAGGTGGTTTTGTTGGTACTAAATGTGAAAGGTATTGGGTGTATTTGTTGTGTACATGTGGCCATGATGAGGCATTACTGTATGGTGGGGTGTAATGGCAAGGTAGAATTTTATGCAATGTATGTCAAACAATCTCTGTGTTTTGGGAAGATAGTGCACATTTCCTCATCTCAGTTAGAAAAGGGTTAGAGATATTTGGATGTTTTTTTTTGCATTATAGCAATGGCAAGGTAATGGCATAATACTAGATACTAATTGGGAATATTTCTTTTATATTTAAGAGAAACATAATATACCTAATCTCCTATCTTTAACTCGATCATTGAAGTTGGGATTTTATTTCAACGCAATCTCCCCACACAATTTACACAGAAATATTGCTGCAAAACATTTATACAGTTCATTTGGTATTAATAAGATTATAATCTAGATAGTAGATAAAGATTTTACAAATTCAGAAATTAACACACAATACTAGACACCCAACAATAAAGTCAGCAATCATTTTCTCTCGTGAAACTTTCTTTGAATTTAGGATGCACCTTGATTTGACTATGACGCCAGCTTTTTTCACTCCTCATCCAATTATTTGCATCACTTTTCTTTGTTGATGACCATGTTTTTTTGGGTTCTCGTAAAGATGACTGTTTGACATCATGAGAGACATTGGTCCTATCATCTTCACATATATTTTGATCTAGTGATGGTAACGAATGTAACCCAAAAGCGGTAGCAACATCATTTTTGTTCAAGTCATGAACATTGTACACGTCACGGAAATTGTGAGATGCATATGCAATTAGGTAGGATCCGTAAGCGTTTCTTGCATATTTTAAAAGGCGTTCACTGCCATTGACATGATACTCAACATGTGCTTGAATATCTGCCAACTTGGGAATTTCAAATTCACTAATTGGGATTGCAGCAGAATGACTTTTGAAAGAAAAGAAATGATAAACTAAACTCCTTCCACGATTGAAACTGTTTCAAAAGACTTTACATCTAAGGGATGCACTTACTAATACTTCAGGAATCCCTGTTCCCCTGGATTGAGAAATAGTAGTGATCTTCCCACTCTGTCCGAATCGCATGAAATGCGAGCAATGCGCAAGATATATTCAGTCGGATCATCCGGCGGTTCAAACTGGATAACCCAATCTACACTAGGGGGTATATCGAGATCCCTCCCAGCGGCATCAGTGGCACAAAGAATACCTTCTTCCAAATCAGAAAATCTGAAGAACGTATTGATAAACTGCTCCCGCTTTAGTTTGCTGTGTATTGTGTATACTGGTATGTGAAAGTGATCGAGTAACTTTGCATGGAATTGGGCAGAATTAGTGGTCGAGAAGAAGATCAGGATCTTTTTGTCCAAGTTTTTCTTAAGGAAGGTGTAGAGAAATCGGAATCTCATGCTTTCTGGACAGGAAATACAGGTATGGTCGTACGATTCAAATAATGTGCTGTTGATAGGCACTATGGCGCGATCGTTGTCAACGGCGTTAGCTAGATACTGAGTGGATACTTGGACTAGGGCACGTTCATCGCGGTTACCACTCCCTTCAACTTTAACCAGTGCTCGAGAGTTCTCCCCATCAGACGAAGATGGAGGAACAGTGATATCGCCATCACCTCTACGAACAGCTAAAGCATTATTCGTTGCTTGAATAAGAGTTCCCTCACTTTCATAGCTAGAGCAAGACTCAGAGTCTTCCGAATAATATGATACAGACTCTGGCCCAGAAACAATGGTCTCCAGTTGAGTGTTTTGAACACTCCCAGAATCTGGCAACTCCTCCCAAACCGTCAAACAGTCGCGTTTCAGCGTACTAGGAGGATCATCTAGTGACACGCTTCCTCCAGAGAGTAAGTTGCAACTAGGAGTGGACACGGATGGTGGATCGACAGTGGCTCTACGGTGAACAATGGCCATGCATTGTTCAGAAACGCTATGGGGAGATTTGGATTTGGACTTATTAGATTGTCTATTTTTACCACTACCACTAACATCAGAGCTACATGGAGGAGAAGAGGAGGGATTCGCCTTCTTTGGCGGCAAGGATACATACGATCGACTGCTGGGGCTTAGGGGGTGTTGTGGCGAATATAATTTGTGAGGACATTTTCTAGAAGAGATAGACAAGTGAGCTTGTCTCGGTGCGCCAGCTAGCCTAGAAGAGGTTGATGTCGATGAAACAGTCTTGCATGAAATAGACCTTGAACTTGTAGGTGGAGATATCGACTCCTCGGGGTCGGGCAATGAGGGTAGAGGCTCGTTAACCAATTGACAGCGATGGAGTGGGGGTTCAGAAGCCGTATCCACGAAAGTGCTGAAGGAAGCGTTGTATGCGTCAGACTCAGACACAGTGTCCATTATCTCGCGGACCATTCTCTAGATGTTGAAATAGACGATAGCTATGCAATGAAAAAACACAAAAGACTGAATAACAAGTTTATCAGTCATCAGGCAGCGACGAAGGCCGATCTAATTCTTCCTCACATTGAGACAAAAGTAGGAATAGTACCGGTATATTAGATACTATACTCTACTACATATATGGCACAAGAATGTCCTCTCCGGCCCTTCCTTACGTGGCATAAGGGCCGTTCTAGACGAGGGTATTTTTTGTCGGATCCGACCGAATAGTAGGATAAAAGTAGTATACGCTTTTAGTCTAAACGAAGGTGGTAGTACGTCCTACTTTGGGATTTTTTTGTAGTAGGACATATTTTGAAATTACTGTTTTTCATCAGTTTTAGTCATATAAAAACAAACCAAATATGCAAGCAAGTACTTACATTTTTCACGGGCTTTC
>JALLAW010000376.1:0-13783 GCA_036939535.1 Cyclotella kingstonii | reverse complement strand
TCCTACTTTTCGGTCGGATCCGACCAAAAATACCTCTGTCTAGAACGACCCTTAGATTAGATAGTACTATAGGTCGTATCGTAACGGGAACAATGACGACACAAACGGCTACAATGCGCATGTGGCAGCACCCTAATCGTCAAATCAGAGTCGATCTTCGAAATTTGAAATTAGAAGATTACTTCTTCTAACACGAGAGGGACCAAGACAGTCAACACTCATTGCCTAGAGCTACACTAAGCAATAGCACATTAATAATATTCTATATTTATAGCAATATTAAATTTTTTAAATTTCGTAGTACATTCTTCCTCATCTACAGATGAAAAGAGAACGTCCGAGTTGTTCGCTTCATGCTTTCAATTAACTTTGAAACAATTGACCATAATTATCCACAAGTATAAATGAAAGCTTTCTCTGCTTGGGCTCTCTTTACACATGTCTTTCTAAGAAAAACGTTAAATACCAATGCTGATGATTTGGATAAGATCCTATCTTCTTTCATGTCAAATGCCACAATATTTGTTATCGAGACATTACCTTTCAGCAATATTCCTGCCAAGACATGGATTAGCTTTGATGATAGTCTTTTTGTTGAGATTGACCATGATTTGAGTCCTATGGCGTTAGAAAAGTCTTATAATCGCACTCAAACATATCATTTTAATGATTCATCTCTAATCGAGTCAAGTTATTCAAACGATAATGTTGATTGTGATGAATATTATTTTATGGATATCATGGGATATTCCCTTGAGGAGCGGATCAAGGCAAAGGTTTACTTTTGTGATCATGATTCTTCAGGTTGTAAGTACGAGTTGCAAAATGCGACACTTCACGTAGAAAGTACCGCATCACCACTAGGAGGGACTTTCACTATTGAGTATCCATCTGATCCCTCTATTTGCAAAGGATGTCAGTATGTCACTGATCCAATTAGCGTCTACTCCAGCGCTAGTGAGATAGAAACAAAAATAGAGTCACTTTCTCTAGTTGGAGACGTCACTGTGTCAATCACAGAGAGTGAACGCTTTGAGGAGTATAAAGTTCCCGTAGCATCGGGAATTGTTGGGGCCAATCGAAATTTTTACATCCAATTTAAACAAAATGATACGTCAAATGTGTTAGATAATTTGCCATTGCCTTCTACGTCCTATTTAGGTGATGTGCCGATGCTTATCCTTAATCAAAACAATATCATTGGAGAACCCACTCGTGATTCTGGATCTTCAGATGATTATAAGGTAAAGGTATCTGAAATTACCAAAGGTACACATTTGAATCATGGTGGCTTAGTTGAAGTAGCAGTCTCGTTGAATGGTGGAGTAGATTTTACGCTCCAGAATCTTTTATTTTCATACGAAGCCGTGCCAATAGTTCGAACTATCATTCCGACGCACGGCAGTATCTCAGGAAACACAAAAGTTCGAATAATTGGTGATAATTTTTCGAAAGATGCTGTGAAATCATGCCTATTTTGGGGGAATGCAGCATCGTTTTCTGATGGAGTCAAGTTTGGAATGATTGAAGTTGTTCCTATCGCACAATATTTAAGTCCGGTTGAAGTTATCTGTACCACTCCGGCATCAGAAATATCTCAGGATGTCTACATTCTACTTTTTGCAAACGAGGAAATATCAAGCTTTGCAGAGACCTTACAATACAGGGGGCAATCATTTCATTTTCACGAGCAAATAGAAATTATAAGTTTTAATCCAGAATCATCTACAGCAACTGGCAACATTACGGTAAACATATTCGGAGGTCCTTTCTATTACAGTGAAGATTTGTTTTGTTTATTTGGTACCCGAAATATCTCAGCGCATCATATTAGTCCAACGCAAATCAGCTGTAAGACACCGTCCCATTCTTCAGGATCGTATTCTCTTGAAGTAACTCAAAATGGTCAAGATTATACACAATCTGGGAGCGTATTTAGGTTTTATGATGACTCGATAGTGCATGGCATAGATCCAACCTACGGACCAGCAGTTCAAGCAGGAACAAAGGTCATAGTTCGTGGAGAGAATTTTGTCAACTCCACATTGCTGCGATGCCGTTTCGGATCAGTTGTTGTTCCAGCTACTTTCATTCGAAACTACGAAATTCATTGTTTTAGTCCTTCAGTCAAAACTTCTTCTCTATCTTGGATATCATTGCCAGACCAGAGGGAAAGAACCTCTTTGAATCAATTATTTCCATCATCACATGGGTACCCACTGTACTTTGGCCGTCTAGTGTCACTTGAAATCACTAATAATGACCAAGATTACACAGATTCAGGGTTAATGTTCCTTTATTACAAAGATGTAGAAATAGATAGAGTCTCTAGAACATATGGTCCAAGCCGAGGAGGAACACCACTCTTCATTAGCGGATCTAACTTTGGTGCGTCAAATATTACATTACTGGCTAATCCTTGTGCATAGTCTTCACATACATCATTGCGTTTTTTTTCGAAAACTCAATAAGTTAATACTACTCTGCTGACCTGTCGATTTGGGAATGACAGTACGAAAGCGTACTTTCTCAATGAAGAGGCTGTTCTTTGCTTTTCTTCTGCCATTTATGGAAAAAGCTACAGCGATTCAGCCAAAGTGAAAATAAAACCGATTTTAATATCAAATAATGCAGTTGATTTTTCATACGTCGGCGAGTTTATGTACTCCTCGTTCATTCCAGGTGGAAAGTATCAAGCTGGTGTAGAAGGAAGTGAAACATTACTTAGTTGTCCTAGAGGCTCGTACTGCAGTGATTATTTTGAAGCAAACTTCACTCTTTGCAGTCCAGGAACGTATCAACCTTTACCAAGTCAGAGTCAGTGCATACTGTGTCCGCAAGGGTACGTTTGTCCTGAATTCGGTCTTTTTGTTCCACGAATTTGTCCTGCTGGCTTTGGTAAGTGATTTTGTGATTTTCATTAATATTTGAGATGAGTGCTTCCTAACATAAGGCATTCAATCTCCTCCTAATAAACATATGTGTCCGCAGTGTGCGATGAAAAAGGAATGCACATAGTCAAGCTATGTCCAGCAGGCTACTGGTGTGACAGAGGAACTGCTACTTTGAGCACTGAGTGTCTTAAAAGCTACGTCACATCAGCTGTGACCATAACAGACGAAAAGCACATTTCGAATGCTGATATTTGCTTCGAAAATTCTACTAATGACTTTGGATTGCAAGCATCAAATCATCCTGCTTCTATATGGTCAGAGAGACACCTAATGCCACTAGATACTGATGCAAGTGCTCATTCAATTCGAGGAAAGTTTTGCCTAGATGATTCATGCCTCAAAAATGAAGACTCAAATAACTTCGGAGTATTCGACAGATCTTTTGATTACTCATCAACTGGCTTTCTATTGCGAAGACCTCAAGTTTGCCCCAGTGGCCATTATTGCAATCCTGGAACTACAAGTAACTTCACATCGTCATATTCTTATTTAACTTCTCCATATGTCTGTTTCAATGCTTTCTACTGTCCAGAGGGGTCCAGCAATCCGAAAGGCATTGGACATTGCACAAAAGGGTTCTATTGCAGATATGGTGTGCGAAAGGCATGTCCAGTGGGCACATTTTGTCCCAATAGCAATATTTTTAATCCATTGCAGTGTGAACCCGGTACTTTCAATTTCATGATTGGCCAGACTGAATGCTCCATTTGCCCTATTGGCTACATGTGTCCACGTCATGGATTGATAGATCCCGTGATTTGCCCACCTGGTAAGTGAAACTAGTGCACAATACCAAATTGCGTTGCTACTAATGAAATGGTACGTAAAAATTATTTGATTTAATCTTCTGCAAAGGTTTTGTTTGCTCTAGAAAAGGATTAGCTAGTCCAAATATTCGATGTCCTGCTGGATTTTATTGCCAGAACGGAACCAAAACGTCTGATCCATTCAGAAATGATACCACACTTCGACCATTGGCTTGTACTCCAGGAACTTATTGTTTGGCAGGGACAGGTTATAATGAGGTTCGAGAAGTTATCCCCAAACCTGTCGAAGGTGGAGGTTTCAGGGCTTTATATGCTCAGCCATGCGCACGTGGCTTTTTCTGTGGTGCCGCGTCTACATCAGCAATGGGCTTTGGACCGTGCCCGCCAGGATTCACATGCCCAGAAGGAACTGCTAATCCGAAACCAACTCCGAAAGGCTTCTTTGCTGAGCACCCTGGTACTGTTTCAGCCACTGCATGTCTTCCAGGCTTTTATGCACCTACTGTTGAGAACCAAGCGTGCTATGAGTGCCCTCCTGGTACGACGTGTGCCGTGGAAGGACTTTTCAGGGCAGAAGAATGCCCTCCTGGTACATATCGATCAGGTTTAGAAGGGGATAGTTATAGATGTGTTAATTGCCCCCAAGGTATACCAGAATATCTAGTTTCCTTTTTTACTGTGTTCCTATGAATCTTACAACACCTAAATATTTATATTTGTTGTAGGAACATGGTCGAAGAATTGGCTATTGAGAGAAAAGGGTGAATGTCAAAGCTGTCCTACAGGTATGTTAGTGATTTCAGATTGAATCAATTTTGAGGTATAAATTATATAATCATTATTGTCGCATCTTGTTTAGGTGTAGTATGTCCTCTTGAAGGAATGACCACTCCTTGCAGTTTTTCTGATTTACCAAAACCATTTGAGCCTATTGTGAACTTCAAAGGGATACCCGCTTTTGAATACGAGTTTTCGCTCGACTTGATGCCACCTCGATATTCTTTGAATGAGTGCCTAGCACTGAACTCAGTGTCATTAAGTTCAACTCAGTTTTTTTATGGAGAGTTGATTCCCCCTTATATCGATGTTTTGGGTCGAGGTGCTCATTTTCGCCCATCAGACCAACAATCTCTCAAGTATCAAAGTGAAGCCAAATGTTACAAAAATTCTCAGCCCAATGGAAGCTTACTTTATCGTCGAATGGTCGATTACTATGGTCCACAATTTGAAATTCAAACTGGTTTTCCTCATCAAGGATACGGAACTACCGCTCTTTTAAACCAAATGATAGCCACCGCACCACCACCAGGTTACAATTTCAGCTTCAGATATGATTATTTTCTGGGTAGAGGTAGCGGATATATAGATCTTCCAAAGGCGCGTGTTTATGAGCCTTCTTTCAATTGTACTAAAGGCTTGATGCTGATGAATACATCTCTCATAATAAATGACTTAAAACACGTAGTTTACACAGATCCTGTGCATGATTTTGAAGGGGGATATGATGCAGAAAAATGCTCAACATGGGATTCATCACTTCGCTGCTTTATTGATGAAGAATACAGGATTCATGCCAGAGGTGAATGCTGCAACGTAAAGAAATATGAACAAAGGGCTATTTTTCTTGCTTACGATCAATTTTATGAAGGGACTTGCGAAGCAGATAGAATTTGCTCTGATGGAAAGTTGGCGGCCTCGGAAGCAAAGCCTTGCGATGATGGATTCATATGTGACGAAAGGTCATCTCTCGAAAATTCAATAAATCATCCATGCAATGCAGGTTTTGTTTGTGACTATGCCACAACCCCAGATACAAAACTATATGCACCAAATAATCAGCTGAGATATCTTTGCCCAGAAGGTTTTTATTGCAACAGTGGAACGGGAATCTCAGATAAATTAAGGTTGTGTCCCTTTAATTACTTCTGTCCCACTGGGACTGCTGATCCATATGTAGGTATGCTTGCCAATGACGCTCTCCTACGTTTGCTACCTATACCGGAAAGCGACCAAGTATTAAACATACAATACCAAGATGGCGACGCATTTGTTATGCTTAGTGACCATGACCTAGGATGTAAAGCTGCTACTCACGCTAGTTTGCAGAGACGATTCCAACGAAAAACTCTTGAAAACACCAATAGTAATTTTCTTGAGTATCTCTCTAAAGTGAATTCGTTTTCTTTCTTTACATCTGAAGCCACTGAGTTGAGGGAGAAATGTGCCCGTGATAATAAATCTATGTTCATCAATGATTTAATAAAGCGGAAGGAATGCGATTGTCGGTCGAAATTTTTCATTCTCGCAGCGATTTATCGTTTGTGGAGGGTATGTGTAAAAATTGCTCTGAGGTACTTTGGCGGTAGAACTACATTAAATGCTTATCTCTGTTTTATTCTTTAATCACTTCATACAGTGTTCATCTGATGACTTCAGTAGCAATTTCACAAAAAGAGTCCCACTTTTTATTCACGGAAATCGAAGTTTTCTCCCTCCTAACAAAATAATACAGAAGAATGATACGTCTCATTTGAATCCCCCTCTCAACATGTTCGACCTTAAATGGGGTAGAGGAAGAATATGCAAGTTCAAAGACGCTAGCGATGAGATCGGACTCACCACAGGACGAATTTCGCTTCAAGCAGTACTCTTGGATAAAACCTATGGAAATTTGTCTCAATCAAATGGATACCTTGAGTTTGATGGAGATGCTGTAAGATTTCCTGTCAGGTTCACTTCTACTGAACAAAGAGTATTTAATAGTTACTCTGAATTGAAAAGAAATGTAACCAACGAGTTTCTGAAAGAGTATGCAGAATTGATCGATGCAGAACGAAATAATATCGACCCATTTATTTTCGATTTGTATAAGTCAATACAGCTAATTGAAGAATACGGAGTGTTGCTGGAAAACTTGATACATGCACAACCAATAGAGGCATTCTTACCACCTGAATCCCCCTTTAACATAAAAAATATTTCTGGTCCAGTGAATTGGTGTGAATGCCAAACTTTGTTGAAATGTCCAAATGGAACTATTACGTCAGCTGAGGGCGCAAGTCACATTTATAACTGTACTTCGACGAAAGATGACGTACTAAGTCGAATAACATTACTTCAGCATCAACCGAACGCAAACGCTGAACAAATATTGACAGATGAAGGTCGCGTAGACGAATCAGCATCATTGAAATTGAATCCATTTGAAGTTGCGATTCTAACAATCGATCATTCTAGGCTACCGACTAATATGAGTTACGGCGAACATTACCAAATATCAATATATGATGGTTGCAAACCATGTCCTCTTCGATATCGGTGCAACAAGGCGGCTGAACAACCCTCTGTATCTACATGCAAATACCCATCAATGGAGAAACAAGTAAATCATCTAAACCAATGTCTAAAAGAAAACAGAAAAATGGTGTGCATAATGGAAGATGGATCTTATGAAGATGTAGAAAGATGTCTGTCAATCGACAATACAACATTTCTCGGCGAGTCCAATTTTTTGCTGTTTTCAGAGCCCGACTTGGAATTTTGCTTATCACGACCATATTTTTGTTCGGATTCTAAGTGGAACTTTCGAACCTACCGCCGACTTTGCCAAGATACGTATGAAAATGGCATAAAATCGCCGATCTATGACTGCGTGGATGTTCATCGTTGGGAGGTTTACATCCAATGGCGTAACACGATTTGCTGTAGCTCTCAAGTCCCTGAACTACGTGATATGGATTCATGTACAAATGGTTCTGTATGCGTAGAAGATCCAGTGATAGAAGAAATTATTAAAAAAAAACTGTTGCCCTTATTTGAACATGAGCATGGCTTCATTCCTCCGACAGAACGGCCGAAGGGTCAATTGCTGATGAATTCAAGCATGCAAGAAGAAAGAGATCACGAAAGCCCACTAGATTTGTTCAACGAATGGCAAGAAGATTCTTCTGAAAGTTCATTTTCTGCTAAAATCACTCCTCATAATAAGTACAAACCGGAATTGAGTCAACCATGGATAATGACTTCAGGTTGCTGCAAGTGTCAGCGCCACATCACTCATGATATCATGGACAAGAACGCGCGCTTACAGCTCGCAATAAGTGCACTAGCCGAAGTCGAATTGACTATAGTGGTTGAACTTTTACATGGATTGTATTACTCTGACTTTATTGATTATTTTGGATCTGAAGATAAATCAAGATTAAGAATTCACACACCTAATCAAGGTTTCAATCATTCTACGTTTCTTGCTATTTTAGAGAAGACTACATTCGAAAAGTTGAACCTTGATCTTCCTCTAAATCTTCCACTTCATTCGAATGCCGATGAGAATATAAAGGTAGAGCTTCGGTTCTTCGTTGATAACCCCAGCAATTTTACTATAGGAGACCAGGAGTTTACCAACATTTTAACCAATAGATCTGATAACACGCAAAACGAGCAGGGCGACGGAGTATTTCGGCAAAGATCATTACATGCTTCAATCGATCCAGTTGACACAGTGAGTTGGATGAGCGATTCGTGGACACATGGCTTCATGGCACTACCTTATATTCCATTTTTATCCAACTGTGATGGTTACGATAGCCACATCAGCTGGAGCCGTTTACTTGAAGAGCATCCAGACTGTCAGTCGATGGAAATCGACGAAGGAAAAGCAACTACGGAGCATTCGTTTTTTAGTAACCGATCAATTAGTGACGTTTGCCTTGGAGTTATACTTGAATGCACGTATGATGAAGAGATAAGTGAAGCTAGAGAAAACTTGCGATGGTATGAGGCTTCATCAGGGTCACCTTTGTTTTATATTGTGAGTACTCGTCATTGTCGTTTTTGAATTATTGAACTAACAACATCACTTAACCTTTTCTATTTTTCTCGTTTTTAATCCATACCATAGACCAGGGATCTTATTTCAATTAATGCATTTGTTCCATCAAATCACTTGGAAGAATGGGGAAAGACTTCCTTGTTGAACAAATTGCGAAACTCTTACGACGTCATACCGCTTTTAGTTGATGAAGAAATGGGTGGATTTCGGGACACAATTCCGAGACTTGTATTACTTGAACTGAAATACAACAGAATATCAATGGGGAAAAAGAAGTTAGTCGAGGCACGGCTTTATTTTGACGAAGTATGCACTACTCAGCCTCCAAAACAACTCGGAGGACGATCCATTAAGTTAGATAAAATGAAAGAGATGGGGATCCATACTTGTGAGGTCGACATCAATGGAGACATAATGTCGAAAAGATATAAGTTAGAGATCCGTTACTTTCCATTGGATTGGTTTGAACTGTTGAATCGGTTTGAATTTAGTGGCACATTATACTTTCTCTTTTACTCAGTAATTGGCTTTGCTGTATGTGCTATTGGGAGTTTTGTCTTCTTCACTAATCGTCTTCTTACAAAAATACGCCATCCTCCATTTTTTGATCTTTCATTCATCAAACTCGTTTCTCGACCTCAAATAGAAGGCTGCACGATGGCATTGATTCCATACATGTCTTCCATTTTGATTATACGCACTTGTTTCGGAAGATCTGATTATTCAATCTTTGGATTTGACAACGTTCATATGCATTGGGAGCAAGAAGGCATCATAAGCACCACCGTAAAAATCAACAATTCGGTTGGCAGACTGGGCCTATCTTTGCTGATTTTAGGATGGTGGATCGTGTGTCGTGGTCTGCAAAAGCTTATTCCAAATATTCCTGTGAATGATGTTGATAGTATTTCTAGGAGAGCTTATTCTCATAACAGTATTGCGGCAAAACGAGCTCACTTTCTATGGACGAGTTTTTGTGTTCAGGCTTTGATGTTATGTGTCTGGGAATTTTCGTATTCAGAAGTATTCAAAAATTATATTTATCGGTTTGTGATCTTATTCCGAGTTGTCTCATTTGCATCAGATTTTGTTCTTTCCATCATTATCAAACAAAAGTTGTTGATAGCGCCAATGCTAGTCTTTATTCATATGACAGAGTTAATCACAACTGTTGGAGCACGTGATTTCGTCGATTTCGTATTGAGTTACCTTGTGAAAGTTTCTCTAGTGATATCACAACGACTTTTCATTTATCCCTTGATCAAAACAGTTGCGACAATGTGGCCTCGATGGAAAATGATGGCTAAACATACTTTTAAAGGTCATGTTCTTACCCACGAACAAAAGAAGGAAAGTGAGCTGATGTGGAAGAAAGTGAATGAGGAGATTTTTCTTAAAACGGAAGGTATGGAGCCGATGTTAGACGCCATTTCGATTTACAGCATTGAAAAAACAGCTGGAATCTTGGTACCGTTTGTATGTGTGTTGCTGATGGTCTTTTATCGCGAGACAGAAATTGCTACTAACTACAATATAAATCAACACGAGCTTTTTTATTATTGCATTTTTGGACTGTATATGATCCCATGGATGTCTCTTGTGGATGCATTTATTTTCAACAGCCAAGAACTTTTGTACGGGTGGAAAGTATACGACTATTTCTCATATCAAAGGTGGAGATTCGCCAACAGGGAACAAAGATGGAATCTGTACTCTCATGTTGACTTAAGTATCACGGAGTCCTACCAAACAATTGATTTAATGTGCTTTTCTTCACAGTATTACTTCATTCTCTCAATGCTTACCCTTGGTTTCGGGACGAACATATTCGGGCTTACAATTTGTCTAAGGAGGAGATACAACTTCCTTGCTGATCCAGTCTTTATTGTCATTGTGGCTGTGGTCATAATTATCTGTGAAACGTTACATTTCATTTGCAGATACATTTCAAATGCAACAGCACATGCAATCTCATGGGATGGAATTTGGAAGGTTGCTCAGTTCCATGGAACGATGGATGACATGACAGCTGCAAAATTAGTTGTTGCCGAAGGAAAGCAAGTAGATATTGAGCAAGAGAGGCGTGATTTCCTAGTAATGAATAGCGAAACTTTTAGACATAATTTTATCGAAAAAAATCGACCCTGGATACTGCAGCACTTAATCGAGCTGTTAACTCCACGCACGTTGCAAAGACAACAAATAAGTATTAATGGGCATCCAGGAGTTGATTTTGTTCGTGGAGTTTATAGTGATCTCATAAATGTTAGTAAGGACAATAAACTGGAAGGGGATTTCGATGTAAGCAGTGATTCTTCAGATGACGAGTTCGAACAAAGACGTAAATGGGAGCGCACGCCATTGGAAGGTAGCCAACTCTCAATTGCACAAATTTGGTTTCAGAAAGCTCGTAAAAGGCGTTTATTCACCAAAGTCATCATGGGAATGGTTGAACAACAAAAGGAGGATTATTGTTCTGTTTGTTCGAGAACACTGACCTCATGCAAATCTCTGAGCGCAGGATTCTCATGGAATGGAGAATATGATGATAATGCTATGGATAATTTAATCAAATGTTTTGAAGATAAGTATTCTTCCAAGGAGAGTGATATCAATCTCTGGAAGTCCTTTTTTAGAGAAAATGTAAAGTTCATCACTAGATGTAATATCTGCCTTCACCAGATTGAACTGACGAAACTTCAAAAGAGTATCGGTCACGTAGGAGCTGGATACTTGACAAGACCAGAAGATGTAAGCAGTGATGATGAATCAGAAGATGATGTACTGTTTGATCCAGTCATAATAGCGAGATCATCAAACGAAGGATCAATGATGAGCAAGTGGCTTCAAGCAAGTAGGGCTCGATTAGGTGGTGATTTTCCACGAAATGATGCCAAAAAACAAAGTGAGAACTACATTAAAAGGTTAAAGAATCAAAAATTGATTGCTCGCCCGAAAGCAATTATAATAGATGATAATTCTGCAGATGTACCAAAGTGGGGAAATATGACTTTGAATCAAACTGCAACTTTAATGATCAAAAAGTGGCTTCTTGATGCAAAGAAAACTTCAAAGGAAAGCTTCGATAAGAGAGCTACAGAAATAAGGAAAGAGTTGCAAGCGCTTTTAACTCAAGTGACCATTGAGAATGATTGGCACTTTGGAGTTGAGTTACGGCTTGAGGGAATTTCTCTCAACATTGAAGGAAATCAAATATTACAAGAAAAAAATGCTTTAGAATCCGATGTAGCAAGACAAATAGAATTAATGAGATTGGAACTGGATAATGTAGTGCATGGTATTCAACAAAAACAAAAATTAAAAATAAATGAACTAGAAAACTCTTTAGATCAACTTCAGAGGAAATTCAAAGACAGAAAAGAACTGCGTGAAGTTGAGTTGAGTAGAAGTTTTGACAAAAGAGAAGGTGAACAAGAGTGTGTTGCAGCAGAGTTGGACCAGCTACATCAAGAATTAACAGCAACAGGAAATGACCTTAAAACTGAAGCCTCATCACACAACAAAGTTCTTGACAGGGACATTCATGTTTCTAGACAAAAATTTCAAATAGAATCTACAGTAATACTGGAACGCATGCAAAAAAAATATTTATGCAATGAAAGAAATTGGCAAAAGAAAGTAATGTTATGGTTGGGCAAAGCAACTAGAAAGATTCAGGCAAAGGAATATTTGATGCAGAAAAGCTGACCACCCTTACTCTTCTCATTGTGAGGAAAAACTCCTTGATCAACAGAGAAATTATACACAATAACAATAAGGCATTGTACATAATATTTACTCAGGCCCTATGCATGAGTGTACACAGGTCTGTTGTATATTTTTATAAAATTGCTTTTCTATCATAATATCTATTCAATTCAATTTTTACTTGTGACTGTATTTAAGTATACATAGTCCAGTTGTCTTGCATCGATCTTCACTTGATGATTATTCTTACTATTTTTCAACTGCATCATCCTCTATATCTTCACTTTCTCTGAATGCTTATGGTCTTAGCTGTCTGAGTCTACTGATAATGCTTTAAATCACCAAAGCTGTTTTAGTGCAATCGAGTTACGTGACCAAATGACAAACTATTTTCTGAGAGCATTCTTTCCATAATGCTGTAGTTAGCTGTTTACATCTACATTTGATGGATTCATGTCATTCTTTAAGCAATCCTATTTTTGAAGTTCTTGCTTAAAAACGCTCGATAGAATGTGGAATAAAATAAATGATGTCATCATCATTTTTGATAAAAAACATGATAATGACGTCCATGACATAAAAATCTGTCAATTTGGAGCATTAAAGCTCTAAATAGGCGTTATGAATTATATGGACCATTTTATCACTCAGAGAGCTAAGATCAATCATAATGTTGATTCATAGATTGGCACTTGATTTTTCCAATATGTCTAATGGTTTATGTGACATACCTTTTCTTGAATAATTACAATATTAACTATAAAAGTAAGCTTTCTTTTTATGCTCACTAACAGTATAATATTATGAAAGGTCTGTGTCAGATCCAGCATTGAAAGTTATGTAAGAAGTGACTGTTCACATTTATTACTTGCCTCTCATTGATTGTTCATAAGCAAAACTTGGATCATTTCATCATCTTGAAAAGAATTTTATACCTTTCATCCATAGATTTCTTCATATGTTTCTTTGATGATAGCAGTCAATGGAACATTATTCATTATTTTATATCAGGTGCATTGCACTTGATGCAACCTTGTTAACATTTTGAAATCAATCATTTTGATTTTTTGATATTTAAGAAAACATTGTGAGCAGCTAAAAGCTGAAAGGTTGATAAATCTAAAGAATTATTCCAAGCATTGCATGATTTCTTCAGCCATAAATCAGAACCTACAAGGCATATGTTATAATCCAGCTAACATAAAAATGATTAGAAGTTAGCAGATTATATTCCAGAGTTGGGATATAAACTGCCTGGTGCGCAACGAGGTGAGATCGATAATGAATGTAAGGATAAAGTTAATAAACCACCACGCTTACAAGCCTATAAGGTGTTGTGTCCAATTTAGGGTTGAACCTAGCAACATGAACTATCTTCTCATGATCTAGGATAGCAAGAGCATTACAGCCTAACATATATTTTTCAGCATGATACTCCCACCAACGCACGGGGATGCTGTATCCAGTAGCATCTAAAAAGACGATTGTCTATCACTTTGTACTGTAGCTTTAAGTGATAATTT
>JALLAW010000375.1:0-13874 GCA_036939535.1 Cyclotella kingstonii | reverse complement strand
ATTTTCTATTGCAACTTCCCGAGCACTTGCTCTTTGGAGCCGTCGAGAACGATGTCGAGAAGCACACCACCTCTCTTGGAAAGCGCCTCGTGTGCAAGACCCTTAGTCATCATTGGGTAGGCACGCACCCAGCCAAACAAGGTGCAAAAGCTCTGTGCACACGTGTTTAGGCGAAGAACTAGTGTCAGAGAACACAGTGTATGGTAGCCTGCTATAACTCAGGATACGATCATTGGTCGGGTAAAGTTTGAAGGGTTCAAACCAGCCTGCACTCCTCTTTGAGTGGTCTAAAGGACTGTTGACTTCGCACGGTCAACAGATATGCCCCACCAAGTGGTATGGACTTGTGGGTCAATGGACCTTGTGAGTCTAAAAAAGATAGTCCCCTGTCTGGCACATAGGGGGTCATATTCCACTACATTGGGGGATGCTTTAGCATGAGCAAGATTCTCATCATGGCTGATATCTGTACTAGTGGTAACAAAAGATGTAAAAGAACTCAAGAAGAGGTCATAAGGCTTGTCGGTTCGAGGTATGATTATACCTCTGTTGTCAGTAATCGCGTCTTCCTGGTCGGAGAACATGCTACCTCCTGGGTCCCAGTCAAGATACTGATTGGTCAGCTTGATTTGTGGAACATCACCACGATTCCATTTATCCTCTTTCATGACAGGCAGGTAGAATAAGACTCCATTCAAGTAAAAAGAGAGCGTCAAGTGTCGTTAGGGAAGTGTGGATCAGGATTTACGATGGCGTGGTAGTCTTCCGTCGGGTCGGTACTGAAGATTTTGGGTACGTCGTTACTGGCAATGTCATCAATCCGATAATGCACTGAGCAAGGCAGGTGGGAGTCATGGGTTGGATTTCAAATACTTTGGCGGATAACCAAACGGTGTAGCCTATAGGCCGTTGGCTGCATGTATCCAAGCACGCCGCCTGTCGTTCAGAAGTGTTTTGTGCCCAGATCAGGGTCATAACCGTACACTTTGACAAATCTATTACGGTCTAAGAGATCGAGTGTAGTACGGCCCAATATACAAGTGTCAGCATGTGACTCTACCTCTAAGTTATGTTTATTTTACTCGTGGACAAAGCTGTCACACGAACACTGGATTTGTCATGGTCGGTCCACCATAGGTCATTGGGAAACGGGCCGCTCGCACATATGATTCTTTCGCCGAACGGTCTGTATCAAGATCAAACAGTTCGAAATTTCAAAGTATTTGCCCAACCGAATGATCAGTCGGGTTATTAGCCGTTGGTCGAGTGTAGTGTATTAATGACAAACGGGTAGTTGAACCTGTCGAGATGGATTTATCGAAGTCAAGATGCGACCAATGTACGCACCTATCAGCTGAACAGCCGTTTCTCTCGACAGATCGTCGAGGCCCGCCTCCGGTAATGGATCCACTGGGCCCAGAGGATCGTCCTATTGGAGCAGCAGCTCTTAGGAGCTGGCCCCCCAGATGGAATTGTTAGGCGGAGCAGGTTGTTCGACCACTACAGCTGAGTGCTATGGGTCGGTGGCAATGCTAGTGACTTGCTCAGTGCCAGAAGAGTCAGCCGTGGCGACGACACTCAAGGTATGCGCGCCAGGCTTCTTCTTGCTGGACTAACTGGTCGATTGGGCATCTCTGAGGATATGCAAGGCCTGTCGGTGGGCAGGGGAAAGGAGCTTGTACTCAGCATCTGGATACACTTTTGATACGATCGTATCAGACCTAATCAGAGCCACCACTGCAACAGGGTCAAAGTTTGGTCGCGTATGCGATCAAGGGAAGCTTGCGCTGTCTGCTCGGTAAATGCAGAGGTCATGGCTGGGTTGATATCTGTGACCCTAACGGGCGTCCTCCGAGTGGAAGAGCTTACCGAAGAGACGGACGCTCTCTCAGCAGAGAGGTGCTTCCTGGTGCCGATAGGTCTGGAGCAAGTTGTATTTGGCGGAGTTGAAATTCGAGTTCATCTCGTCGCTTTGTCGAATGGTTATGATTGTTTGCTCGAGGTCCTGGCTGTGTATAGCAGTCAGAAGTTTGTTCACCTTCTGAGTCTCAGTCCAGGGAGTAAAACCGTACTCGAGATAGTCCAACGACTTGTTATGGAGGCTGATGTGGTTCAAGCAGTACGTCTCAAGTGTGTAGTGCTGGCATGGTATATCCGTGTAGGAAATGTTGTTGATGTTGGTTTCTAGATGGTTGATCGTTTTGGAGGATTTGTCGATCCATGTAGTGGGCGCAGAGCATGTTGTAGAGAGCACGGTCGTTCTTGACACACTCAGTTCCTCTACAATTGATCAGGCTTCTGTCTTGTGGAACATCTGGTGTAACACATTCCAAATCGTAAGATGTCAATCTTGAACGTCTTTATGAAGGGACTATGTTTCTCATACCTTGCAAGCACAGCCTCGTCGAAATGCCTTTGATTGCGAGGGTCATTGTATACGATGATCGGCAGATCAGTTCTTCATCCAAGGAGTAATAGCTGTTCCTCAGATCGTGGTGCTATGGAGCAGGGATGAGCTTCTTGCGGATGACTTATGAGATGTTATCCCAGTCACTCCACGCAAAGTCGCCGATTCCACTGTCTGGACGGTCGCCGCTACTGTCTGGCTGCACAGAGGTTAGTGGTGGGGCACTCAGTCTCATTGACATGAACTCGAGGTCAGGCTGAAGTTTCAACAATCTGATTCCTTTCAGAGAATAGTCTCCTAAAAGTAGTTAACGGGAAATCTTGAACATGTTTTAAAAGAATTAGACGGCGTGATTAAAGAATCTCTCATATCATCTTTAAGTAAGGGGTCAATCGATTTCTTGACGAAGTTCTCGACGTCGTCTTCCTTCATCTCCATGAATTTGAAAACATCCTTGATTTTAAGTTTTGTGATGATCTGGACGGCCGCTGATCGAGGGATCATGGCAGAGTCGGTCAAGAATTCCTTGAATACATCTTGATCAAGGTTGTCAAGTAATTCTTCCTCGCTTTTTTCCAAGGTGCGGAGGTACTGGCCTGCGGCGTCCTCGCCCTGAAAGCTGGTGATAAGGTTGTATTGAGTCAAGCGGTCAGGTGTTATTGAAGGTCCATCAACAGGGAAATGATCGTTGGAACAGTCAAAGTGAGAACGCACGCCCTGGAGACAGACAACGCGATGGCACCAGCAGGTGTGAGGGAACTTTTTGTCCTGCTCAGGTCGATGGCACGTGTATCAACGGCTGGGGTCGTTTGTCGAAGAGTCCTCTGTGCAGCGGCAGTTGGGGTCGAGATCCGGAGAGTGGCTGCCATCATGATCCTTTGAGAGTTTGTCTGGGTTGCATCGGAGTCAAGAGACTTCGCCATTTTGTGCTTGATACGCTTTGAAGGAGGATGAGCGGTCATGGACTTCTCAGCCTGATTATCATCGTCATTCGTTTTCGCTACCGGCTCCTCGTCGCTTGACGAGTCGAAGAGCACGTCGGCTAAGGTCGTAGTCGTGGCCCGTGTATGAACGGGGTCAGTCGATGCCGCCTGCGTATCAGCAGGAGCAGGGGATGTGGTCGCCAAGTCGAGGGAATCTTCCGAACGCTACGACGTTGGGACTTCGCTAGAGTCAAATGTAGACTGGCGGTGAGGTACGTGATGGGTAGTGACCAATCTCAGATATAACAAGTGAAAATCTCAAGATAACATTGTGGAACCAAGCAAAACAAAAGAAAAAGGAACTTGGAAGAGCAACTTCGGGTCAAGATGCAAGGAGAAAAAGTGCCACGTAAAAAAAGTAAAAATCTACGAAGGAATTATGTTGATGGAAGGTTGAGGAATGATGAACTCAAAAAGGATGGACTATGAGGTGAAATCTGAAGTTTACAATTAGCTCAGAGTTATCAGATTATGAGGAGTCAGAATGAGATAATTATTCAGCAGATACGGAGAACATTAACAACAAGAATAAGAATTCTAATTCAGACAACAGTTGGAAAGTAACTCCCAAAGCAAGTTCACAGATAGAAGGATAGAAGATACAATACAAGGAGACTTAAAAAAGAAAATGGAAGATGAGGACAAAGACTACCTATAACCTAAAAAACGACTTCATTATGAGGAGAGAATAAAACCAGGACGCAGTAAACATGAAAACATAGATGCTTTCAGAAAGAGACATCTCTTAAGCATGCCCTCAATTAAAGAGCCCAGAAGAGGATGATCTAAGACAGGAGGTAGCGCAAAAATTGCTTCAGAAATTCTCTTGGCCTCCAGAAACTCCTCTCCAAGAGGCGAACAAAACCATCACTTTTACGATCCAACAACCTGCGGTGGAAACGTAACTCTAAACAAGCGTGTGATGGAGTTTAGCTTAAGGATGTAAAAAGGAGAGAAGGTTCACGAAAGGGTGAACGTTAAGTTGCGTGGCTATTAGAGTTTATCCACAGATGGCAGGACTAATTGGTGAGATTCTTTTCAGATAATGGAGAACTATTCAATTACCAAACGCTCCAAATTCTCAGAAATGCATCCTAAACACTCTGTCTATTTCGACTTCGCCCTAAACAATCCCTTCGACGAAAATTAAGCGGCCTTATGAGTGGCTCAAAATACCCATTCTCCACCGGCGCGATCGATTTCACTATTATATCAGGCTATCCTTCATTTACGTCCCAGAGAGAGGAGCAAAAGATCAACAAAGCATTTGTATTTCAAGTCAAAATCTCACATTTCTCATGACTCAAAAACCTATGGGAACACGCCAAGGCATGTGATTTATGGAAAATATCTGGGGCGTGTTTGCTCACACCGTAGAAGCTATCGTATCGAGCTCCACCTCTGCACAGAACATAATACATTAAACTGGTGGACGGGCATGTAGCTCTACAGACATGTGCGACTCCGGTCTTGATCTCGGGCCTCTACGATCCTGACACTGTCTACAAAGGTCGTCCCATCTCAAAATCTAGACGATCCCAAAAGGAGTGACCATTCCTTGCTCTCAGTCAGGAAAATAATTGGCCAGATGAGAATTCATGGTCTTTGATTCTGGCTATGCTCAGCGCGTGACAATAAAGGAGCGTTTGTCGGATAATTCTCTAAAGAATGTACGCGGGCGAAAAGATACACATTCAAATTTAATATTATGTCCAGAACCCAACATTTATATCTGGATTATCAATCACGGCTGTCACCCAGAGGATGCGATCAATCTAATTAAGGCGAGTTTTGACCATACCCAACTCTCCCTAATCGCCGCTGCAAAATTCAGCAACCGCGGCTATCCGCACATTATCGCACAAGACAGCTGTGTCTTGAGTTCAGGAAACATATCAGATGCTGCTGATTACATTGACCTTGGGCAGCCAGGAAGAAAGAACGCGCTGCAGAGTTCGGCGCAATCTGTATGCTCTATCGGAGAGACGGTGTTCGCCCTCGGAGAAGGCTCGAATAAGAGTGAGGAGTCCTGCGAAACCGACGATGGAAGAAAGAAATCAGACCTACCAACCATCAAAGATTTGGTTAGAGATGGTCTGAGTGTTAAGTCGATGGAGGACAGCGCTTCTGTTTACACTTGGCAGGGAGGACTGGATGGAGGCTTCTCAATCGTGATAGGCAAAGATTGATCAGATGATAATGTTTCAATGACGGAGGGCAATGATGAGGGTGCAATAAAATGGCTGAACAGATGGACGATAAACCAACATTCTCTAAGTATACAACAACAACAAGATTCGACCGCGCTTGTGGAGAGGAACCAGCCGTTTTGGAGGAACGTTACTGGACTAAGATAACGGGATAGGAGAAGGATGATGGATCATATACAAGCCTTGGCAGATAACATCTACAATTAAGATCAAAGCCGCGAAGATGAAAAGCACCTCCTACCGCTTTCAGTCCACTGCCTTAAAGAAGGAATCGGGTCAAACATCGAAAGCCAACTCGAATATATTACTCATATTGCATCATAGATACAAGAAGCCATTGCCGAAACGAACACGCCCAGTAAGACACCTTACGGAGACCACAGCAGCAGATCAGGACGATCAAAGGACTGCGTCATCATCTCCTGCGGAGGGCGTGGCCAATGAGAGTAACTCTCATGGTCAGTCACGGCGTTTGAGGGCAGGATGCAGTGGGGCACCACGAAAACGTGGTCAACGACCGACAAGAGCAGCCGCTCGAAAAGGCAAACAATATATTTCCGTCAACAGCTATGTTTCCTCTCAATAAATAGCGACAGAGGACAACAACACCATTTTACATTTCGGCTGGAGAAAAAATAACGTAGATCAACCGGTTCTGGGCTCAAATTCTAACCATAGAGAAGCAGGAACAATTCGATGTATGACGTGTCAAATGGGTGGATGCTCGACAGATGAGAAGAGGAGGAGTAAGATGACAGTAGTTAAGCAGTTAGTATTCTACTACGATGTCAATCTGACAGCTCTACTAGAAATTGACACTAACTGGATTACAAACAAACACGATACTTTGGCGACATGGATTAAGGCGGAAAACTGAAAAGCCGCTTTCACTTTCAACAATGACCCTTCAGAGGCAATCGCCTCTGATCAGCCGTGTCGGACAGGGCTATTATGCCGAGGAGACATAGCACAATGTCTCAATGGACGGGACAAGTACTTCCTGGAAAACATTTCTAAATCCCAACAAAGTCGCTAGAGGGGTAATCTCATACAAAAGTGGTTCGGGAAAACCGCAAGGGATAAAAATAATGTATCAGCAACATATGCGCTGTATCGACAGGAATCAAACACGAACGAACCTGGTACCGGAGAGATTAGTGACACCCTAAGAGATGTTTGATTTAGATTTTTATGAAAATGCAGTCATTGGTCTCAACAGGGCAAAAACTTATAACACTCATGGATTGCAACGGCAATGACTTTCGGATAATTAGAGACTGCAGTTCCTGACATCGAAGAAATCTCTCACAGGTACTACGGCACGTCACCACCAGCAACTCACATCAATGGGTCCTACCCAAACGACGGATGCTTCAAATCAAAAGATTTGAAAATAACTCATTTGACCATTCTGCCCTTCTCAGAATCCCCAGGGGACCACCAAACTTTTATCTTGGATGTCTCATTCTATCACTAAAATGTCAGGAGACATAAAAATTTGCTCACCAGCAGGAAGATGCCAAGTGATGACCAACACAACAGCGGTTAAAACTATATTCAAGAAGTAGAAAGGCAATATGAGACTCACAAGATTTTTGATAGACTGTCAATCCTGGAAGAAAGGTGCCTCTTGGTTGAAAATCATGCAAAACATGAGTCAACACTTCAGCGCTTGTGTCAGAAATGTCTGAGATTAAAATACACACAGAAGGAGAGTGTAGAAAAATGTAACTCCCAATCTGCCTTTTAGACGGATGTCAAGTGTTGGTACGATAGGATTCATGCTCTCAAACAACTACGCCGGTTATAGGATGGTGAGAGAACGAACAGAGAGAATGTACTCAGATTTGCACGCCGGCAAGAAATCCTGGACCCTTTGTCACTCTCTCACCGGAATATCGAGTCCGAGATTGAAAGGGGGCGGCTAAATCAGAAAGATTCATCTGACAAATTTAGAAGGCTGCGACAAAGCATCGTCGACAGTGTATTCTAGAAGCTAGGTACTTGGAGGATAGAGAAAAGGAAATAAAGGTAGGGAATCGGTATGCCGCACATGGTGCACCTTCAAAAGAGCAACGAAAAGACCACGCTCGTTAAGTGTCACCCAGGTTAACTCAAATGTTATCGGCCCCGAGGTCACTCATAGAGCTAAAAAAGACATAGAGACCGCAATACGAGAAGAAGTGGGCAACAGATTCACTCTCGCAAACGACACTCTAATAATGAACACTTCACTAGGTGAACGTGTTCAATTTTTAAACGATGAAAATCTCGCTTACAATATCATTAGGGGAAGTACCAGCCACTAGAAGATATGGATACCGTGACAAAGCTGATTCTAAGAATAGGGTCAATGGTTGAGGTCATGCAACCAGCTGAACTAAAAATGTCTCAGGAAGATGTAAGGGCATTCCGGTCGAAGGCTCGCGAGCGAACGAAACGTCTGGGTCCGGGGTACATTTTGGGCACTATAAAGTTTCACAGCTCAATATGGTTGTGAGTACAGGGATCCTTCCCAAGAACTGAGGTATTGGTATTCAAGTGAAATCGCAGGTGTCGCGCTATTCAATAAACTGCGAGCCATTGAGCTCTACGAAGCGAACTTCAATTTTTCAACCAATTCTTTTTTGGCCAAAAAGCGCTACAGATGTTAAAGTCGACACACTCGATTCCTGAAGAATTTTCCAGTCAGAAAGGATCTACATCAGAAGATGCCTGCTAGGACAAGGTTCTCACGATAGCTCTCTCTTTCCAGCTACGTCATCCACTGGCGATAGTCTCAGTGGATGCGGCAAGCTGTTATGACCAAGTAAACCACTCGAATCTAACTGTAATTTGGTTGTCGCTTCTTCAATGTAACAAGCATGCAATATGAGCGGCATTACATGGCTTACATGAAATGAAGTTCAATCAACGCACAGCATATGGGGAGTCAACAATACCGCTAGAGAGCAAAGGAATATATTTTATGGGGTTCGGAGAAGAGAGCCGGGCAGCACCAGCATCATGGCCCCAAATTGCTTAGTAATTGACAACGCCTTTCGAGCTTAACTGGAAAGTCCCAAATTCCAATGCTACTAAACCAATCCTCGGAGATCGTTAAATTAAGAGTAAAATTTGTTGATGATGCAGATCTTTTTTCTTGAACGAACAAACAATTTTTCTACCATTGCTATATCCAAAAATACAACAGGACTCGACTCTAAAATGAGCTCTTAAGTGCAGTGTGCCAGGGGGGGGGCGCTGAGGTGAAAAATGCATCTGGAGCGGAATTGACTACTCTTGCGACAACGGCATATGCAATTACCAAGATGTAGACACCTCCACTAATAGTGACTAAAGCAGACGGATCAGAAACAACAATTCCGACCTTAACAAGAGCTGATGGACACTGGGGATGTATGATACTCCAGACCGCGGTTTCCTAACTCATCTATCGAACATGGAAGAAAAGGCCAATGCTTGGCTCTCCTGCTTTAAGACTGCAGGTTTATCCACCTACGTTGCATGGACTGTGTATAGATACCAGTTGTGATAAGGGTTGAAGTACGGCACTGGAACTCTCAACAACTCGTTCCATGAAGAAAAAGAAGTTGTACGGTTGCTGGATTACAGATTGCAAACAAATATGCCGGAATATTCTGACGGCACTACTCCTCTTACCCCCATCCTTTGATGACTTCGGCTCATTTGATTTAACAACAGAACAACTTGTAGAAAGGATTAATTTGTTTCTTCAACATTATGGTACTTCATCGATATTGAATCCTACAATCAACTCCAGAGGGAGAGTAATCGGAGCTTCTATCGGAACAGGACTTAGATACTGAAGAATTCTTAGATTATCTCAACTCACAGGAGGAACTGAGAGTTTGGGCGGATGCATAGATGATACTCTTCACGGTTGCTGCATTTGACCTCAAATTGTATACTTTACATTTAGCGTCCGACCAGAACTGTTTCGGAAGAAGTCGAATTCGAACAGTATTATAAGGATTGAAGGTATCCGTCTTCGGTACATAACACCATTTTCTTAAGCCACCATGACAGTGATCACTTCAAATACCTAAGGAGTCTTACAGAAGAAGAAGTTGATTGGGCCTTACTACTGCACCTACTCAGGCCTCCTCCTTCTCCTCTTGCAATTCCACTTAGGGTCTTCTCCACCCAACTGGCATCTATGAGAAGATTACGGTAGATGGATTGGGTGATAAATATCTTGAGTGACTGGTAGACTCTACATAGTTGTTCTACTCTCTTGATGAGATGCGTCTTGAAATTGTCAACTCATATAAGAGAAAAATTAAAGAATATTGGGACATGCTGTCACAAGCGGCATCTTAAAAGACGTTTGTCTATCACATTTTAGAGTAGATTAAGTGATAATTAATTATGTTATTATTATTAAAGAACATTGGGACATTCATCGTCTCATCTTCAATTCTAGCAATGGTCTAGTTGAATTCCTTCAAATTCCTTGCACAATGTACTCTTGTGAAGCAGACACAAATCTCTCTTGTATTTTTTTCGCTTCAGTGGTTCTTTGGATTCACATCACACGCTTTTCTTAGAACGAGGACACTGTATTCTCTCCAACAGATTTCCTCGACCTGCTCCCTGTTACACCCGTCTTCTCTGAGAATATTTTCACACTCCACACTGGCAAACACTTTGAGTCCCTTCGTTTATTGACAGATGAGGAAAGACGAGGGTTTGATGAGAACGCATCCTCAGACTCTGATTAATCTTGGCGTGGGAAATCCAACAAGAGTGGAGTTGTCATATCGGGGATTAAATACAAAGGGCTAGTAAAAAGCGTAGTGGACGTGAAATTTCATATAAGTGCCCACATGTGAAGTTGAACAGTGATATCACACCAGCACAACTTGAATCTTCCACCACAACCCCTACATTCTTTCAACCTTTGTTGGATGGGAACTAGGTTAAAATTCCTACCTTCTGTGTGTCAGACCATTCATCGTTAGTTACTCGCTCCCTAGGCAAATTAACAGTATTTTATAAAGGATCTACGCTAATCTCTTCTCGGTCCGTTACATCTCACAAATATGATGCGATAGAACAGGTTGACCTTGTTGCGGATGGGCGGACCAACTTACAGATTGGCTTAAGTTCGGATCATCCCCATTGTTTCCCTCACCATCTGAGGAATCTTTTACATCGCCTGCCTGAGAGGTTTCGGTTCAGGTTGACGGTGGATGCGATAGCCACCGACACTATGTGCTTTATCTATCTGAGTCTGTTCCACCCACCAGTCCTTTGCCTCGTCCAACAAGAAACTTTAGTTTGTATGGACTTTGTATTCACAGTAGTCCAGATGATCTTCCCGCTACACATTTATACAAAGATAAGTATATTACACCCTGACCCGGGAGCTCCCAGTCGGTTTGATGGCTGTTCTGGTCGACTTCATTCGGACTGTCCTGCGTCAATGTCTGCTAGGCTACCGAAGCAACGACCGGTCTTCATGATTAAGGCTCTAGACAAATTTACAATGGGACATTTATCGAAACTTGAGGACAGCGAGACTCAGAGAATCGTCTTTCATGTTAGAGAAAAAGAGGTTATTTGTCTCACCAACAACTGTCTTCATCCACATCTTAATCCTATGTATCAAAAAAATTCTATTTATAACTGTTGTGAGGTCCCTCCAAATACATCTAGACTCTCACGAAAGAAGCTCAAATAGCAACAACGTATGGGTTTTTACAATCGATCAATTTAGAGTATATTTCTTTTGATGAGATTTTAAGAGGACCATTTTCTAGATTCATCAAATTCGCTGCGCGTCTGATAGTGGATATGCTCCATCACAAGTTAATACAATATTAGTCAAGTGGGTTCATCCATTATTTCTAGAAGCTAAAGCTAAGGTCAGTGATTACGAAAATCCTAGTTGGGAGCAAGCAATGATCGGGCCTTATGCCGATGAATTTTTTGAAGAAGTTCTGACATTAGAAGGTATGGATGCGTGGGAAATTGTAGATAGGCCATCTCACGAATAGGGAAAGTGTTAGATCCCTTATGGGCTTTCAAAATCAAAAGATTTTCAGATGAACGAATTAAATGTTTTAAAGGTAGGTTTTATGCAAGAGAAGACCAACAAATCGAAGGTGTTGATTTCGTCGAGGCATATCCTCCTGTTGTTCAATGGACAACTATGCTATTAACACTTATTCTTGAAATCTGACTTGATTTGAAATCGAAGCAAGGAGATGTGACTGATGCATTCCTGCATACCTTACTCGAACCAGACGAGTAAATTTATGTTGAAATGCCTCTGGGATTTTAAATGGCGGGTTAGGTTCTTAAATTAAAATGGACATTAAATGGGATACGTCACTCACAACGCGCTTTTTGGAAATACATGGTCGACAAAATGAGTGTTTGCGAGTTGAAACAGTCACTATTTGACCCTTGTTTATTGAGATAAAGTTATCTGCGTGTGTTCTGAAGATGATTTAATCATCTGGGCAAAGACGAGAATAACATTATGATGTGGCTATGGAATTGAGAGAGGTTGGTGTGGACTTTGAGTAAAAGATAGATGCGGCCGGATTTCTAGGAATTTGTATGGAACGAGATCCCATTACTGGATTGTTGGAATTGTTTGAACAGTAAATTCTAAATGATCACTAGCCTAAGTCGCTCCACAGGTTAAGGATGTAGAGGGAGCTGCTGTGATAGGCTCGTTTATTTATATCAGTGTAGTGGGAATGCTTCTGTATTTATCAGGGTACTCACGTCCTGATATCGCTTATGCAGAAATTGCGCTGCTCGTTACATGCTCTGTCCTAAGAAGTCACATGAAGAAGCACTCAAAAGGATTGGTCATTACTTGAAAGTGACTTGTAATTGAGGTATAATAATGATCCATCCACGAAAGCGCTTAAGATTGATCCTTATCCTGATGAAGATTTTTCTGGATTGTATGGACATGAAGGGAACAATGGCCCGTTGTGTTTAAAGAGTTGAACTGGATATGTCATAACCGTTGCTGACTGTCCAATTCTTTGGCAGTCGAAATTGCAGACAGAGACAGTTCATGCTACAATGGAAGCGGAAATAGTAGCTATGGCACATTGTACTGGCAAATTGATACCAATAATTCATGTGGTTGAATTTTTTGGGCCAGCTGTAGGCTTAGATTTTGACATCACGTCAAAGCATTTATCAATTCACGAAGACAATGCAGGGGCAGTAATTCTTGCAGTCACGATTCCACCACAATATACACCTCGAAGTAAACACCATCATATCAAAACAGTTTGGTTCCAAGAGATGATTAAAAAGTTAAGGATAAAATTATTAAAAATTGAGACAGTTGAACAAAGTGGTGACATTTTTACAAAATCTTCCTCATGCAACTTTCGAGTACTTAAGGAAAAAGTTGATGGGATGCTAATGACAGATTTCCTCTTGAGAGGAAGTGTTGAGTGAATTACGTGTGTGTATCTATAGAAGGTTGCTGGTATTATATAGGTTTTCTTGTTGGTAACCCTTTTTGATAGTTCCTTGTCGGTGACCCTCCATGAGATTTCATTGTTGGCAACCCTCCCTTAGTTCTACATAGGAGGTTACTTGTATCATAGAGGTTTTCTAGTTGGCAACACTCCCTTAGTTCTATGTAGGAGGTTACTTCTAGTGTAGAGGTATTCTTGTTGGCAACCCTCCCAGAGAGTTTCCTTGTTCGCAATCTTCCATGAGAGTTTCTTTGTAAGGAACCCTCCTTTGGGAGTTGACAAAATTGGTACTTGCGGGTACTACCTCATATATAGAGAAATAGAGATCTGACTCAGATCTCTCCTTCAAGATACTTGTTGTGTAAAAGTATACGTATGAAAAATGTATTGCCACACAAGAGAAGCAATTGGTATCACGGTTGACAAGAGAAAATTTGCAAGTAGTAATTAAGTATCATAATGAGTTTGCTTGTGCGTCAATTCAACCAGTTGTCTAGATCCTCCATCGTCATCATTATTGATAGCTAAGCCTTAGAATCACAGGCCATTCCCGACAAGGGCCGTTTCTTTTGTTCAACGCACTAGGAAGGAGCCCCAGTGCACCTTCCGTCTGTTAAACATTCTGTTTACAGACGAATTCTCCACCAAGTTTGCCAAACTTAGTGATGCCGCCAAGCAGTACCAATTGGATACTGGTAAGTCTAGCAAAGACCAATACTACTGGGAAGAAGTGTGTCCGGCCTTTCAGCAGCCAAATGTTAGCTATGACACTCTTCTTTTCCAGGAAGATGAT
>JALLAW010000374.1:0-13791 GCA_036939535.1 Cyclotella kingstonii | reverse complement strand
CTTCAGCTAAGCTGCACTGGCCCCCTCAGATGGATAAAGGTAATACAGGAAGTAGGAGCAGTTTACACCTTGTTCTGTCAAATATGTAAATGATTTTCATGTGTAAAATTGCCCTATCATATAGATACATTGTAGGAAAAAATAGTGTGAATAAAACACATACAATATACCAAGTTTTTGCTAAAGTTATGAAAGTGTGGGTGGGTGAATTACTGTGCAAACTCTCCTGACTGATATTTTAATTTGAATTTGAAGTTCAATACCATCAACTAAGGAGGGTATAGAGAAAGGAAGAAGTTTATATTCTGGTAAATGTTTTAATCCCATGGAGAATAAAAATATTCGAGGTTTATCTGCAAATATTGAAGAGGACTGCACTTTAAGAATCACAGGAGGAGATGTTTAGCTCACATCTCAGAAGATTCCTTTAATTTACTTGGACTAAATTCAATAATTAGCTCAGTACAAGAAATGAATATCTTACAAAAAATTGTTGTGGAGGTGATAAGGAGGCTTTGTTGCAGGTTTGAGCAAAGAGAGATGGAGGTAAATGTGTCATAATTAAGAGCAAGGATTGAGATGGTATGGTAATGCAACATGATAGATGATGAGTGGTATAAAAGGTCAATGGATGGTACACCAAGAATGCATGATATGTCATTTTTGAGTAGACCAGAAAACTTTTCCTGCCATAGCTGTATGGATCAATTTTTGACTAAGCCACAGCTTCAGATATTGGTCAACACTTTTCAAAGTTTATGTTATCTAGTAGCTGTCATGATAACTGATACAACAAGAGCTTCTTTGCTATTTCCAACTCACATTGCAAAGGGTCAATTATAATACACAAGACTAAAATGACATTCAACTGTAATTCATTGGACAAGTCGCAACTTCCTCTTGGATAATAAGCACTTAGTTCATTTACCATCGATTTTATTATTTCTATTATGTTACATTCTTTATTCCAATGAATCAGATAACATTGCCCCATCAAGCTACATAAAATCACTTAATTATGTCAATTGTGTTATAAACAATCTGATTCAGTCATGCCCGAAGCCTGACATGAGAGACTATGACGAAAAACTTCAGTGGTCTCCTATTAAAAAGAGATCTCCAGCTTTTCAATCACTTAAAGTCGTTTGATTTCTTATATGGAAGGTCGAAAAAAAACGACTATCCTCCTGAATAATTCATATTCTCTACCTCTCGCATGCAGTCACTTGGCAATCTCTGTGTTTACACACATCGGACTGCTGCTTGAACAAAAAGAAACTTGCTTGAGAGGAGGAAACTCTTTCACTTTCCTTTCAGCAACACTCACTCGACTCGTTAAGTCTTCGGATTGACGATCGAATATTTCAATCAGTTCATCAAGAGTTGCTTTCGTTTCCTTTGATTGAAGAAATGGTGCAATTTCTCCAACAACTCGATTGAACGCGCGTTTGTCTTGATAGGTAAAATCTAAGAGGTCCATTGAATTATGGACAGATGCAAGTGCCACCATCGATGGCGACCGGAGAACGGACACAGAATATTCGGTGACAGCTAATTCGATTTGTAAACATGTAAAGTCCACGAGCGATGTGAAGACATCATTGTCGTAGTGTGGAATGACATCGTGAAGTAGGGCGATGAGGTGTTGAGCGATGCTCATACTGGTAGGTCCGTTCAATCTCCAATCAAGATATCTCAACACTTTATTTTCCATGTCAACAATCTCCTCGACAGTATAACATCCCCAACTCGCGCAAACAAGCATCTTGACATCGATGTGTACGCAGTCAAAGCTTTTCATAGCAATAGATAAGCACGCCACAGCTATGAGCTGAAATATTGTGACGTCACGTCTTGCAGCGGATGCGTCGGAAGATCTCGTACCCATGAAGCGATCAACAAACGTCATAGCGACTATGACAGTTTCACGCTGAAGGGAAAAATAGTCGACTATGTCGTACAGCCATCGAACAATTTTGGAACGACTCGATGGCTCAAGTCTATCATTACGAAATGGATCATGTATAGTGGGGCGTCGTTTCAACACACGAAGGTAATCATGACATCGATAATGGGGTTGAGTCTCTTGTTTAAGCAGCACTTTGAGGCGATCAATAATCTCCAGAGTTTCTAGATGAAAGAACGATGATAGGTCAATGGAAGTTGACTTCATTGTTGAAACAATTCTTTGCGTCTCAGAAAGTTGTTTTGTGACCAGGTGATCAGTATGGCACTCACTTTTGAAACTGACAATCCAAACATTCCATATGTCAGTGAGCCGGTAAGCATAGTGTAGCACTGTGTCTTGTTATATTAATCACCATTCACAGGCTTAATTACTCCGGGTATATTACATATTGCCACTGATTTTTGCCTCTCCAATATGAGCTTGGACTAATTTCAGAAATTTCAAGGGCGAGATATGAGTCTCCTCAAATGGTCATTTTAATTCTATTGGATTTTTCTTGGGACTTTAATTTTGTACTTCCTCCAAAAAGCCAATTTCTTTCTCGCTTGCGCAATGGAGAAGACAGACAGAGAGGATTTTCTTCATGAGAACACAAAAATTATGTTTAACAAGAATTTTTTGTTTTGTTTCCATAAAACTGATCTTTGTTACCATTTTTGCTAGAGATTAATCCTGTCAATTTTCAAACACTTTAGCAAAAATTTAGACCAGTCTTGACAAGTGTAAGCTAATACTTTCCTTTTTTTCGAAAAAACATTAGGTTAGGTTTGGAAATTTTAATAAATTCTCCTTGGTCAAGAGCCTTTATTTTACCAATGTAATTGCACTAAAATGTAATACTCCCTTATTTCAAATTAAAATGCAATCAATAAAATGCACATATTCACTTGAATACTTAGTGAGAAAGGATGATTCATTTGCTGATGAGATGATAAATGATTAGTGATCAGCAATTCATGATGTTCATGATTAATATTGTAAATGTTTTAGTGAAGGAATGGTATGAAATGAATAAATCTCCTACAATTTACAGTTTGCATGTGTTGGGGTGATAGAGAGATGTAAAATATAAAACTCAGACAGCAAAAATCTCCTTTCCTTCATTTCCTAAAAATAGGTGAAACTGACTAACCTCAGCAACCTCAAGTTTTGAAAAGAGGTCTTGTAAACATTGGTCCCACCTAAGGCTTCTCGCAAGACGTCTTGTCTCAACACCCATAAAGACAAAGAGTTCTCATGAGACCTCTCATTTCTCTGAAAATTACATAATTAATATCATCATCATGTTGTGCAGCATCAATTATAATTCTTGTATAGTCATCTGATTTTTAACTTGCTAGTAGAGACCAATCAAAATGCAATTTTACTTGTTTCAATCAATGAGATCTGATGTACCCAATTAAGACAGTGACTTTTTTGGATAGACATTGTTTTCTACAGTTCTCAAAAACACACCCCTCCAAAAATGAGAAGATTTGTCTTTATATAGAGTTGAATACCTTAATTTAATTTTGATTACCAGCTAGCAAAATTCCAATAGAAAGCATACATTTTTCAAAAATATCCTTAATCATAGCATAGCTAATATTCATACAACAAACTTGTATCAACTACATTTGGATCTCTTTAGGTAGATATGGTTGCATGTAAAGACCGTCCCAAATAGATAAGTTCTTTTTCTGTGATTAGGTTGCAAACATTAATACAACAAAAAGATCAGAATGTTGAATGATCCAATTTCTTTAGTGTTAAAGTGATGCCAGTCTTACAAGACCGAGCATAAAAGACAAGACACAAGTCATGCAGAGAGTGTCATGATCTTGTCTTGTAAATTTTGCGCGGGGACCTAACAGTTAGGTGTTCCCAACAATGGCAGTAGTAGAATTGTGGCAATGACTTCATTTTCCATATTACTGGCTCTGATAATAGCCTCCCTACAACATTAGATTTCTATACCATAGTCATAGCTCCACAATTTGTGTATGACACATGGATTCTTCAAGACTATCATAAACAGTATGCACATTAGTTACAAAATGATGAAAACTCAAAGAACTGAAGTGTCACGTTGATTTTAGAGGATGATTTTAGACAGGAATATATGATGTTATGAATAAAAAGGGTAGCATTAAGTTCTTTCATATCAAAGTGAATTACACAGCTTTGCGTTTAAAAGTATCTGCTTCATTTTCGATTTGGAATAATTTTACTTTCAGCCTAAGTTGTGATCAAAAAGTATTTGGTAAACAAAAATGCACACACCTTGAATAATGAAACAGGAAATGTCACTTTTGGCTTGTAATAATTCGAAAAAATCATTCAAGCTCATCATCACGTAGAATTTCAGTCCTATGCTTGATTGCTAGATCTTCACCCTCATCATCATCTTCATCATCAGATCCATTTAGAAATACATCCTCCACTGGACTCCAAACCTGTAACACATTGTCCTCACTAACACTTGCAAGACAGCCCTCATAATTCGCATTCCAAGAGAAATCGCTAACTTTGCTTGTATGGCCGCCATGGATGAATAACAATTCGGGAGGTCCATCTTCAGCATCCTCAGGTGATTGTTCATCACCTATGCGAGATAAGTCCCACAGAATGATGCGACGGTCAGCTGAACATGAGGCGAGGATAGTTGTATCAATAGGCGACCAGTGTACCGAGTAAACTTGATTGTGGTGTCCGGTCAGTGTGTGGAGGGGACTACGGTTTGGAATAGTTCGTCAGAGTGTAGTGTGTGAGTGTAATGATGAATAGTCCAGCAGAACACATGACAAGAACAACTAACCACTTCAAATTTCTCATATCCCAAATATTGACCATTTTATCACTTCCACAACTTGCAATAAGAAATTCATTGGTAGGATGAAACTCCAGACTATTTACATCCATTTCGTGCGCTTTTTCAATTATGGAAAATGGTTTAGTGTTCTTCCCTTCTCTAATATCCCACAGACAGATGCGACGATCATCACCACATGAAGCAATGAGATTTGGATCGAGCTTATGCCAATCAACATCTTCGACGACATCTGTATGATATTGAAATGTCGTTATCGGATGGATGACCGTTCCATTCTTACCTTCTTTCAAGCCCTCTCTAACATTCCAAAGTAGAACTGTCTTATCCTCTGAGCACGTTGCAAGTAATCCTTCATGCTCTTTTCCACTGATTCCACACCATGCTAATCCATATCCTTCACCAGTATGACCTCGACAAATGACCTGAGGGCTAGGACTTGCCCCCTCCTCAGGAAACGAGATATGTTTGCTGAGATCCCAAATGAAGACCTCTGATGACGGGCCCCGAGTCGCCACCACGAAATGATTCTGAGGCATATATCGTGCACGGTTGACCTCTCCTTCATGCGGAATTTTCATCCGTATTTCAATCTTTCCCACAAGTCCTGCAGTGGATGAGGAGTAGCCCCCGAGCTCATTTTTCTCTTGGTCGTAGTTCGTCGCAGTAATTGTCGTTGCTGTTGCCATCGTCGTCGTCTCATCAGTGACATCAGACTCCACATCGGCCTGGGTCTTTTGCTTCTTGTTCGCGCCACTTTCGCGCTTCCCGCCACCGGGCTGCGCCGTCCGAGTGACGACATCATCTCGAGGCAAGTTGACACTGCCCACCATCAAGTAGTTCTGTTCGCCCGTAGTGTGCGTGCCAAGTAGGAACTCATGCTGCTCTGCCACACTCCGACTCGTGCCTCCCACTGCGGCCACCTTATTGCCGTCGTTGAGCGTCTTGAATGTGGGCAGCCATTGGATAGTCAGAGAGGGCCATTCCAGGCCGTGAGTCATCACCAGGTCGTACAGGTACGGCGTGTTCTTCTTCCATATCTTGTACTCTTGGTGGATCAGCCGCTCTTCTAACTGGGCAGACAGACTGTCTGTGAGACTGGCTGACGCCGATGGTGCTTCGGTCATCCTGAGTGAGGACGAGGAGGACTTTGACCAATGATAATGATGTCGTATTGTTTCTAGTACTACTACAACAGGTTTTTATTGCACAGTGATGTGGAAGGAAAAGAATACTTTTCGCGCCAAAAAATCCTGTCTACATGGACAAGATTTGAAAATTGAGTACTACTCCACCCCGCAAAATAACAACAGTTACTTTCGCCGATTCCGAAATCGATCAGAGAGAGAGTTTTCCATCATCATCATGGCGCCCAAGACTCCCCCCAACGTATCGGATGCCATCAAGAGCCTCAGCGTCACTGATCAAGGTGAGTTAATTACTATCTCGAAAGCATCATTTGGAGCACGTTCCACTTGGTGACATTTCGCTACTACCGCCGCGCCAACACAAGACGGCACACATTATACTCACCACAATTTTAATTCCATGAACCTTTCTCCTTTTATTATTGGCAGTTATCGTACAGACGTACATTGCTAAACTCAAAGCAATCATTGATGATCTAGAGACTCAAGTTTTGCAGCTCAAAGACGGAGATCCACATGCTCATTATCATGGGCACGAAAAGTGTACTTCTGATCATGACCATACAAGGTTCGTACTTGAGACATTGCCGTCCTTGTTTAGGCTCTATTATGCGTACATCTCAATAACATGAATTTCCGTCAATTTTGAATGAATGAAATTTCTATAATTCCAAACAAAGTCATGACCATAATGTGAGTGATGAGAAAATGAGTGCTTCCAAGGGACACGATCATGATCATGGGCACGGTCACGAGCATGGACACAAACATGAACATGAACATGGGCATGGGCATTCGGTGGGTAAATAATTTGTTGAACCCTGCTAGCGATGATACTGATTTATCGTCATCTAAATTAAAACCTCTTTATATTACAATCATGAATTTCGTACAGCATAGTAAAAATACTGATGACGAGGAACTTCCTGCTACTGTAGATCGCAATCAATCCTCGTTTGAAGAAGAATTTGACGCAGAACTTGATGTTTCCGCAGTAGAAGATGATTTACCTCCCATGTACAACGGCGATGGCAGCAACGATGACTTTGACAAAGCCACTGATGCCAAAATAGTGGCATCCGATCTGAAGGCAGAAGGGAAATATGGCGATGCCCTAAACAAGTTTTCCGAGGCCATCTTAGCCGCTGAACCAAGTGCGTTGCTCCTCGCCAATCGTGCCCATTGCTTGTTTAAGCTGGAACGATATCCCGCTGCCATTCGAGATTGTGATGCTGCCCTTGAGAGAAATCCTGATTCTGCGAAAGCTTTGAGGATTCGAGGAGAGTGTCACCTTGAACTGATGCATTATCATGCCGCTCTTAAAGACTTGTCGGCCGCTCAAACGATTGATTTTGATGAGGAGGCAGCTGACATGCTCAAGAGGGCTACTGACAAATGCAAGGAGATTGATTCTGAAAAAGTGAAGAAGAAGGTCGAAGAAGAAGAGAAAATAAGGAAACGAGCGGAGGAGGTGAGCATTGTTTGAAACAAATTTTCAATTCACTGAATAGCAAATGGCAGCAATTATTATTGTCTACCAGGTCAAGAAAGCCCAAGAGAATGCCAAGAAGGAGGCAGAAGATGCAGCTAGGGAGAGGAGCAGAGGTGCTGGTGGTGCTGGTATGCCAGGAATGGGAATGGGTGGGATGGCGGGTATGCAAGGTATGATGGCTGGTTTGATGTCTGATCCAGAGGTATGGTAGTCAATTTCGTATGAGTGAATTAGTTCACCTTTAGAGTAACTTTACACTGAACGCTGCTGCTACCTCAACTCCATGGTCACAGATTGCATTGGGCATGCAAAATCCTAAAATTCAAAAGGCGTTCCAAGATCTCATGTCTGGCCCTGGTGGGCCTATGAGTCTCATGTCAAACCCAACAAAATTGCAAGGTAAGGTTTTCTCTTTGGTGCTGTCCAAATTATTGTAACGTCACAAATTGAACTCTCACAATTGTCATCAAATGATCTGAATTTGTTACAAATTCAGAATTGATGGCTGATCCTGAAGTAGGCCCATTCTTGCAAAAGTTTATGGGCAAAGTGATGGGTGGAGCTGGAGGAATGGGTATGGGAGGAGGATCAGCAGGAGGTAACAATAGAAATGAAGATGATTTACCTGATCTAGGGGATGATGACATGCCAGACATTGTGGACTAATCCAAATGTGTCTTAATGTTCAGAGTTTTGGAAGACCCTCATTTTACAATATTGTTAGCCTGGACTTTGTAGACTACTCTTTAATAATACAAGTACACATTTGAAAATGAATCAGAGTAACACTAAGCTACATCTTACATGTTTCCACATCAGACGCAATCATCTTCAGAGAATACTCCGCCCCTTCTTTTCTCTATTGGTTTGTCTGTCCTCTAGCATAACACAAAAAGATGAAGGTAATTATTGCTGCAGCATCATTTTGGTTCGATTGATTTTGCGTGATTCGCTGTGACCAGAAACTCTTTGCATAAAGAACTTAGCCTGCCATCTCAGTATGACAGCACGCTGATAATTGTATTGTTCTAAGTTCAGGGACATAATGTGTGCTTACCTTTTTATTTGAGGTGCATGTTGGTACTGATAGACTACTCTTTGCATTTTAATGGAATTGTGCCCATACAAGCAAAGTTTTATTATCATGCTGGATAAATCTTTCAATTATTTATCATGAGCCTTTTGTTTCCTAATAAGAAGTTTCCACCTTTAATGCTAATAGAATTGTATGTCAGGCACAAGAATTTTGAGAATAAATTAAAAATGTTTCCTATAAAGAATGGCTAAATTGCTTGTTTGAAATGAAAAACTTTTTTGTTTTAAATCTTGATATGAAGTCTTCTACTTGTCCATTGTCTGGTTTTCTTTGTCTCATGACTGTATTCACTTTGTAATGAACCTTGCTTGTAGACCATAAGATATCATGATGTAGATAAATAGGACTTTCATTACAAATAGTTTTCATATCTTCATGCTTATGAACGCATACTATATAAATAGGGTTCCTATTAGGATCAGCAGTAACAATATAATTTTCGTTTGGAGTTGATGTATTTTTATTTTAATGCCCTTCATCTTCAATACCATACTATTTTTTCTGCCTGGATGGTTAATCCAGCGCTACAACCATCACTCAAAATAAATGATTCAAGTTCTGACTTTCTTGATTGGGTATCAATATTTGAGTCAAAGTAGATGTCCCATACCTGATTTTTGTATCTAGAGTTCAATCATAACTTGTGTTTTCTTTTATAGCAGTAGTGTGTATGTCTATGTTGGTACCTGTATGGGAAACAATCCTGTATACAAAATGGTACTTCCAGTAATCATACTGCCATCAGAAAATCAGCGTTTGTTTCAAGCTGCAATTTTTTTCATGATGTTCCATATTATTCTTTTCCCCTAATCCCAGTATGTATTGCAACAACAGTATTCATTTTGTTGTTGCTTTGGCAATCATAGTCAGACATTGGCTACTCTTTACTTTCTTTGTGAAAGACTCACTAGAATTTTTAGTGAATATTACATGATTGGAGTCTTATTTCATATGGCTCATAATCTAGAATGCCATTATTCATAGTGTAGATTGACAGTATGAATACTGGCATTAAATGCATATGGGTCTTACCAGTATATATACTGGCCCAATATGTAATGGTCTTAACACAAACTATATGTGACATGAGGGTTGAATCAATTTTTGCGTTAATAGGTCTGGTTAATTTCTGGAAAAGCAAAAAGAATAGTTTGAATCATGTTGTGTTTTCTTACTTTGAATGATTCTAGATCTTTCAAAATCATGTTGAGAAATGGTAGATACTTTTCTAGATTTTTCTTGATTTTTGATGGGATGAAACCATAATTTGAATAGATGAAATAACCTAATTTTACCATTTGATGCTTTTATTCAAATTGGATAATGATCTTGTTCATGCCACTTGTATTGTGAAAGTAATGAAGCGCTAGATTTTCAAATATTCAACATGGAAGTATGGAAAATAATCAATTGGTTGGTCTATTTGAAATAGGATTATAGACCAATCTTCTTTTTAATCTAATTGCAATGATTTAATGTCATTAAATTTGAAGAGTAAAGGAGAAATGTTCCTGGATTGTAGTACAAAGGCAAAAGCGGACACCTTTGAAACCGCAAAGCAATTATGGCTGAGCTAAATATGTATGCATTTTAATTTATAATTGTATCTGATGCCTATCTACAAAGTGTGTCAAACCTGCATGCATCTGTGATTACATAGTTGGCAATTTACCCGTGCAACATTGTACAAAATTTTATGGTTACCACTAAGGAATACCATCGTTGCCATTTTTAATTCCCAAGACATTCTTCAAACCTCCCATGGTATTCCAGCAAGTGCTTTTTTCAATAACTGATGACTCAGCTATTTTGACATAATTTCTCAAGTCACAAGACAATGCATCCATACTACACCATGATGCTATCATGTGTCGATGAAGGATCCGCTGTTCAGATTGAAGTACTTCTTGCATGTTTAAACAAATGACTTTGAAGTTATAAAAGAAAGGATAAGATGGGCAGATTGAGCGAATAAGGAGTTCTAGAATCTAATTTGTCTATACATACCCCAATCAGCCTGTTCTTCTTCAGAGTTTTCAAAATGAAACTCCAATGTATCATCTTGGACCTTTTTAATAATAACATCAACCAAGTCTTGTATGTTACTTGGTTTGAACCCATTAACAGACTTCAAAATCATATTTGTCCAACCATGGTATCCCACATTGACTTCATCATTAAGAACTTTGGAGAGAACAATAATTTGCTCATGACCCAACCTTCTCTGTCTGAAGTAACGACTGAAAGGGACAGCTTTATCATTCTTCTTTTCTGTCATCAGGGGAAAGGTTAGAGGCGCTTTCATGGTGATGCATAAAGTGTTTAATTATTAGATCGACTCACGCGAGGTGATGAAATCAGTAATTGATACTTGAGTACTCACCGAAAACACAACCACCACAAACAGCGTAAAGAGGACACGCGTCGAAATCATCATACTGTGCCACAAGAAAACGGCTAGCATTAAGAGTCACCTTTAACTCTCGCCGTTGTTTTTCTCGAAGTATGTCTAATGTCATATCTGTGCCGACTCGTTGACACGTAACCAAGGAACGAAAATTAATACGCTCGTCAGGTCTTGTGGATGAAAGTTGCACAGTTCCATCGTACCCTACAATTGAAGTATATTGGAAGATTGAGATGCATCGATTTCAGACACAAAATACAAATGGATCGTAGATTCATATCTAGATGTACACTCAGTAAAAACCGCTCACCAATTGGAATATTGTTGATCGCGAGTAGGACATCATTACATTGTAACCTGTCATCAACAACTTCTTCGTTTGGAACCACAGACTCGGTATCATCAATCTCAGATGTGACAAGTCTATCCGTTTTATTGGTTCCACTGACTACGTTCCTTGTGCCGACGATTCTCACACCACCAGATAGATTCATCTCTTCTAAGCCTAAAGAACGTCTTAAGGCTTTACTCTCTAAATTTTGCGCGCCTAAAATAGATAAATTCGCTATTCCTGGAACGTGCTTAGGCTCTTGTACATACGCCTCCTTTTTGGTACTAGGTCTTCCATTCACACAATTAGTATCATTCATTTTGACAACTAAGCTGCCCAACCCACAAAAGCGATCTTCAATCGACGCTTCCATTCCGTCTGCACACATTTGCAGAAACAAGGCGACAACTTTCCCAGGGATGATGTATCCAATATTGCTAAATTTTCGAATGACTGAGGTAGATATTCCGACAACTTGTCCCAATTCATCAAAAACTGGCTGCATTGTAGTAATCATGTAAAGAAAAAAATTATTCTGACAATAAAATGAAGGGGATTCAAAACTAAAAAATCATCAATTCAGCAACGGGCTTATCGGAGAAGAGAATCATGCGACAATCATTTTACAACAGTTGAAACGACCTAGAACTAACCCCACCACTGTTCCCTGGATTTATCGCTGCATCTATTTGTATCCGCAAAACATCCTGTGAGTCCACATCAATACGGGAAATAACTCCACGTGTGACACTAATCTGCTTTCCACCAATGGGGAAGCCGACACATGTGACATTTTCGTCAAGTTTGGGAAGAATTGTAGAGAGCGTGAGGCATTCAAGTTTTGCTTTCTGCAAGATTTTAGACTCTGTAGGAGAGGGCAGTACGTCCTTCTCCCTCTTTTCCCATATCTTGTCAACTCCATGATCATAATCCCCCGAAGAAAACATCCATCCATTACAAAAATCATCCCAGTCACCCTCAGTAATTTTGACTAGTGCTAGATCTAACGGCAAACTTAGCCACTCAACGGTACAATTTACGACATGCGGTCCGAAGGACGCACGAGCTCGTACAGAAGATGCATTTCTAACGACATGCGCATTGGTCACAATCCGCACAGATGGCTTCCTAGTAGTGTCAGAGTTGTCTTTCTCGCCGTCAGGAATTTCTGGCTGCTCCAGCCAACGAATCAGGAACCCCGTGCCGCCGCTCTCACGTTGAGTTCTACGTCTCCAAGGCTCCGAATAAGAATGGCTGACACTGGTGACGACTAGCTTGACGACTGGTCGAGTTCGAGAGGATGACGATGAGGAGAGGTTGCCTCTGTGGCGTTGGTGACTGGTCGACCTATGTTGCTTCACGTCTTCGTCGTGATCATCATCAACAGGATCGCTTGGTACAGGATCATCGAACACGATGCTAGATTCAACGCGTCCTTGGCCATCGAGGCTGTCTGCGTCTTCGTCGGAGTTCATATTTATCAGTGAGACAGGTGCGATTGAGAGCGTTAAGCTAGAGTAGATCTTACGCGATAGATATTCCGCCAGTCTATCAGGCTATTTTCCCCTGCTTCGTCTGTCTATCGCTACTATTGATGTGTACTCTGGGTTTTTAAAATAGGACTTTCTTTCTATTATTGGACATAACTTTTTCAATCTTAGTCGTACAAATATAAACCACATATGGAACTACCTAATTACTTTTTCAATGGGCTTTCCAATGGAAGTACCTAGTCGTACAGGGCTGTAGTTCCTGCTAGAAAAATTATTCAAATAGAGACCTTAACATTTTTCAGCAAAAATTTGAAAATAGTTTTTAAACATAACTTGAAACAAAACTAGACTTATTGCCTCTAATATTATATCTAGCTACAAATTAATTAGATGAATTAACTAGTCAAAAAATGTCAGCCATTTCTGTAATTGTTCTATAATTTTTTAGACATAGTACTCCGACCAATTTAGAAATTTGGGTGCAGTTAGGAGGGTGGGTGCTCACTGGCCAGTTAACGAATTTTCGTCAACACAAAAAATTGTAGCGCTATGTGGGATTAATCCAAGGAAGTAAACCCTACATAGAGGTCCTATATAATACAAATCAAGAGTAGTATAGTATATAGTACAGTAGAATCCCGTAATAGTATGAATGGTAGATACAAATATAGACAATTTATTCAGAGCACCAATAAAGTCTGACTTTTGAGATGCGTTGTTAAGGGGCATTCTAGACAGGGGTATTTTTGGTCGAATCCAATTGAAAAGTAGGACAAAGTAGGATTTCAGCTATGAAATAGGAGTCTTATCCTACCAACAGAGGTTGGATTCAACATTTTGAGGATATGGTAGGACCAATGTCAGCCCAATAACATCTGTAAAGCAACTTGTTTGGGCAGTGTAACTAGTTACTTTTCATACATAGCCTTAAACAATCACATAGTAGTTACTAGTACTTCATATTTCAAAATTAATCATGGCAAAAGACATCAGTCCATATCTGATTTGCCTGCCAGACACTGCTGTATCTGCCTTTGAAATTAAGG
>JALLAW010000373.1:0-13819 GCA_036939535.1 Cyclotella kingstonii | reverse complement strand
GTTATAACTGGGTAGGAAAAGATCCCTGTTTGCGGACAACCACATATTTTTTGGGAGTCTTACATATTATGGGTAATTGGGTTACATTCCCAATATGTAAGACCCCGTCCCTATGTAACTGGTCATCAATCCGCGATTCCTGTCTACAAAAGGGTAAAATCGAATAATACCAAAAAAGTGTGTCCTATGTACGGTGGACATACAATATTGTCAATTAATTGTCTCATGAACAAAATGTTTTCAATTTTGGGCTCATAACCTACCCGTCCCAATTACAAAAGGGTATTTAACCATTTATAACTAGTTAATTTGACGCAAATGGGGATTGACTATTATTTAAAACTGGCCCCCTGTTATAAATTGTCGATAACATCTACAGACCACTTCTAATATTTGAGGCAGGCATTACGTACCATACCCAAGATTTCTGAAAAAAATGAGGTCTACTTTGTAAGAAACACAATTTCTCTGTCATAGACGATCATCCTTTTCTTTGCGCCTGACGCTCACGTACAACGCTAGCAGCCAGGAGTCTCTGACCATGCGAAGCTTCGGGGCCCTCAGGTTGTCCATTACCCTCTCCTTCGCCATCGTGCCCATCACTGCCTTTCTTTCCTCTAACTTTATTCGACAGAAAGTGTCCTATGGTCTCCTCTCCACTAACAACAATGACGACTCTCCCAACCCCTACGCCGATCCCAACTACCCCGATCTCGAATTTGTCAACTACGACCATCCCGAACATCCCACTAACAATGACGACATGGAGCTGGAAGAAATGCGCCAAGATCGAAAGCGACGCAATGATGAATTCCAGTTCGAAACGTACCATGCGCAAATTCTACGTGGTGGCGAAGTGACGATGGGCGAATGGACCGTGTTTCAGACAGACACCTTTCTGGGGACAACCAATGCCGTACCGCAGTTGATTCAGTGGGATCGAGTGCTCAAGGTGGTTAGTTGCGGGAAAAAGGTTGTGGTTAATCCCATGGCGGAGTGGAGAGTGGATGGGGAGAGAATTATTCATGAGGAGAGATTGGCGAATAGGGATGATTTTCCCGCAGAATCAGTAGAAGGACTGGAGTGGCAGGAAGAGGAAAGACGTCATGTCCGACAGACCTTCTGGCCGAAGAATATGGAGTCGTGGGATTTTAGAGGGTCGGGAGGAAACATGTGTGTGGGAAAGGCATATACTATATGTGACGCTGTGCCATTACAGAGGTCAGGGCCTCAGCAACAAACATTGGAACAACACGACAAGCATGAGGGACCATTTCGAGAGATGCGGACAGAGTTGGGGTTGCAGGATAATGGAATGAGATTCAGAATCAAGTTGGATTATGCATTACTGAAAGAACCAAATGAGGAAGATGAGTCAGTGCCACCGTTGCATTTACGAACTTTCACGGTGTGCCGTGAAACATTGGATGGATATTGGCCCAATCCCTCAGACAATGGAGATGTCGATCCTCTTACTCTGAATTTGCCTACCCAAGTATCGTTGGAATCGACTGCTAGAACCAAACGCAATCAAGATAAAATTACGAATGCCCTCTTTGGTCCACCGGGAGCTCCAGGAGGATTATATGATCCACCACCTGTGGGGTCACAAGAGAGAGCCATACACAATTACATGTTGGTTGATTTAGAAGGAGGAGCCACAGCTCTACTGCCACATCGATTAGATCAACACTCTCATAGTCGTGGGGTTGAGAATATGGAGGAGCAGTTCGGATGGGTAACATCATTGGATTGGACTCCGGGGAAAATTAGATATCAAGTTGATCGTAAAGTGCTGGCTACAACAAAGCTGAAAGGCCTCAAGACTTTGGAACTTAGTGAAGTGATTGGTGAAGAAGCAGAAAGATGGAGGCCTAAAGATGGTGGTAGAGACATGAGACAATAAGGGACTAAAATTCATGTCCTTTTACACTAAGTTCTAAATTAGTACCTTGTCATCATTTATGTCTTCATAAAGGAAAATGCTTAATGTTATTATATGAAATGAAATAATATCATAGATACAATCATGACATTCTCAAGACAGACTGAATCTCTGTGTAGACACCCCTCAGTACAAAAGAATCAATGTAACTTTCATCACAGTCAGAAGATTTAGTTCTTTCTATATTCCATTTTGCGGATGACAATTTACGTATAGTATTTTTACGTGAGAAAGAATTTATGGTGGTCACATGATCACTCCCTCGACCAAATAGTGACACAGTACTGATAACATGACACTTAACGATATTTTCAATATGATAGAACTAGTCAATGTCTGTTAGTTGATCTAAGACGTGCACTCTTACGACAAGAAGGTGGACTAGGTTCCGTTGGAGACGTTGTTGAAGGAGAGGTATCTGTTTTATTGGCCCTTTTAGTAGAGTTTACTTTGGCTATTACTTGTGATTTTCGAGCGGGAGAGGACCTTTTAGGTGATAGTACTTTAGATGGCCCTTTTGATCGACTAATAATTATTCTGCCTGGTGAGTCGGAAAAGTCAAATTCATCGACATTATTTTTAGATACTTTCTTCCTTCTTGATGGTCTTTGAGAGGACGACGAAGATCCCTTTTCACAAGAGGTGGTATTGGTTATATTCACCATCACTTTACTTGTTACAGAAACAGGAGTAGCCTTCGACTGCTGAGAGGATGGTTTCTTCCTATTGCTTGTTGTGACGACTGAGACGGAAGAAGATTTGAGTTTCTTCGGCTTTATGAACGAATGTTTTACGTCGGAGGATGTTCGGCTTGTGAATGTTGGAGATGCAATACTGTCCTGAAGTGGTGATGGAAATTCGTTCGATGACTCAAGCTTATGGGACTTGCGCTTGTTTGATTTCAAAGATCTAGATTCGGATGAGTGCACTTTTTTTACAGGGTTCAAAGTCTCGTTTGTTGGTGAATCGTTCTTTGTAATCGGCGATAAATTCAAGCCCGCATCAAAGTTCTCTCCGTTGGATGGCAAAGGATAGGCGAATGGAGAGAACGTGTGACGTTTACTGCCACAATAATCCGAATGATCCTTGTTTGTCGCAGCAGAATATTTCCCGGCAGCATCTGTCGAATGAATTTTCTGTTTGCTTGAAGAATCATGTAGTGGTGTGCTTTTATCAGCTTGCACTGTAAGCTTTCTTCTCCCTTCTGACATGGACGTATTAGGAGTATCCTTGGGTACAGGAGATTGCGGCGACCTTTGGCGAGGTGCATATAGATCGGCAGGAAGTGCAATGCTACCAGGATACATTGTCAAATTCACATCTTTTTTAACATAACTCAAGAGATTCTCTCGAGCAAAGTGACAGATTACTTGCATTCTTGCCGCGGCTTCCTTTTCGACAGAAGTACCTTTTTCTACAGCACTTCGGTCAAAATCAGTTTCAGAGGAAAATATAGAATGTTGAAGGACATTGATTGGTGGGTGCTTGCCTATAAGCTCTACCATTCGAAGGAGGAAAGAAATCTGAAAAATCATGAAAATCAATAGTCAAAGATGAATCATCAAGAGAAAAAAGTGAGACTCAAAAGTTGTAATAAGACGCACATTATCTGCACCTTCTCCCAAGCTTTGAATCAGTGGATCGAAAAGCCACTTCAGCCGTTTTTTTAACATTTTTTGTGAAGCCTCAGCAAAAGCCAACACATCATCATCCAAAAGACTATCATCAGCATTCAAGGATCCAGCGGCACTCATTGTCTCATGACGGAATGCTAAGAGATGCAATGCATATGGAACACAGTATTCAGGCATTATTTTCATTTTCAGCTTACTTTCAAAGTTTTTCTCAGCTTCCCTGCCAAGGGAACGACATTGAGCTTGAGTAGATTGGAACGTATTACGAATACTTTTGATGCATTGTGAAGCAACTGCTTTCAAGCTATTGGAACGACGGCCAACATTCGCCGCACTGGCATTAGCGACGGAATGCACATGATCTCCATCGGCGCACAGAGTAATAAGTGCGACAAAGCGGAGATTAGGCATAAATCTACTATTTGTAAACATTAAAGAGAGTTCCTCCATCACAGCTTCTCTGACAAAGACTTCTTTATCAAGGAACACATTGCTAAAAATATGCCACATGCGTGGTGTCAAATACTTTTGTTCTAGCTGCAGGCTGGCATCGCAAAGCTTTAGAAGATTGACCGCTGCACAACGACGAAGCTCGGCTTTGTCTCTGTTTGTTTTGCAATAGCGACCGTTTGCACTAGAAGGAGGCATTCCATCATCTTCAATAATTTTGATAAGAGTATTGAAGACTTCACTCAGATGATCGGGTGTTGGGGATTGCAAATCAACCGTCTTTGTACGAGTACCATCTGTTTTCACTCTCATGATTGTAGATTTGATATGAGAGACAAGGACTTCAATGGCACCGCAAATCATTAGGCAATGAACAGAGATTTCTTTGCTTGATTTATTGAATTCTTTGTTGAGGCGAGTTGTAGATGATCTACTACGATTCGTCTGAATAACACCATCATGTTCAGATTCACTGTCACTACATTGTTCCTGGGATGTGCTGACGCATGTACTCTTTCCTAGAATAACTGTGTTCAACGCAAAATGAAGGGCACGGCCACCACAACCGAGACAATTATTGCCATCACCGTGAGCATTAAATGCATAGGGAGCACATTCAGCAACAGCGGCCAACGCACTAAGAACACTGACGATTCGATCTTTTTGTTTAGGGTTAGTATTTTCATCAGGAATAAACAAACGTGATGGATTGATGAGCGCTTTGAGAAGAGGTTCAAACTCCTTCTTTTCTTTGTAAATGCGAGAGGAAAAATCTACCGGCGACTGTGTTTGGGGATTGATTAGTGATGACATTGCAAAGACAGAATTTCGGGCTTGTTCAGGATTGCCGTCTCGAGTGCATAACCTCAGTAGTTCTGCACGGAGTGTTGCACTACTGTTGCTCCCTTCATGGTTATCGTTCTTCAACAAAAATAGAAACGTGAATGTACAGAAGATATTCACCTTCAAAACTCTGTACAAACAACGACTTCGCCATTACGATCTCACCTTTTTATCTGATGCTGTTCGATAAGATGCCGCTTTAGCCAAAACATCACTGATGTCTGTTACCAAATCATACTTTTCTATATCCTTTTTCAACCTCTGCGTCACACTAGAATCACGACAGACCTCAAAGAATTCCGCCAAATTTTTGAATCCTTCTTCTGTCGCCCCAAGCGCTGGAAAGACAGATGTTGCGCTCTTGACGCATTCCATAAATAGAGAAGAAAGTCCACAATCTTCACTCTCGAAACATTCTTGAGCCAAAATGATGCAGTGTTCGATGGTTTCAACATTGAAGAATGTTCCCATGGCGCATCGGCGAGCGAGAGTTTTGACCCATAGCGATAAAACGTCCCCTAGACTCTTGGTTCTTTTGGGAAGTTCATCAAACGCCCGTGCACGCGCCACAGGTGAATGAAGAGGAGTAGAAATAGTTGAGAGAATTCGAAATATATGTTTGTCTTTAGCAGTATGTAGTTTTTTCAATAGAGTGAACAAATCTGAGCTAGAAGAATTGCTCGACATAAACGGAGCAGATAGTGACGCAACAATCTCCAACTTTTCCATGGCCTCCGCGTCCGTGGTGAATGCCTCAGCCGAGCCAGTTTCTAAAGCCTTGGCTCTCATTCGAGTATCGAGGTATGCACTTAAAGCTCTTTGCAAATTCGCTCGTTGTGAAAATAGGGAACACATCCACTTGTATGCATTCTCTTTATCCTTCAATGAGTGCAGAATAATTGCCAATCCCACAGCACGGCTTGTGGGTGTCATGATAGAGCCAGCATCCTTTTTCACAGATCCCAAAAGCACGTCATCAACAATTTGAAATACACGATTTCTCATATCAGGATCAGTTGCATCAGAGAAAGAAACACACTCAAACACCTTTTGTGGAATCCAACCAAATTTACTTTCGTCCTCTGATAGCATCTTACGTTTCTGACTCCCCGTAGCGCCACTCTCAAAACACTCACCAAAACCACACTCGTCTCTCAAAACACTTAAAATAAAATCAATATTTACATCATCTCCTTCTTGATTGATACCGCTGAGTTTCTTCATTAAGTATTGCTTGTGATATATTTGAGCCAAACCAGTAATGGCATCACGATGCTCTGTCTTGTTTTTGGAACTTACTCGATTACCCACGGCTTGGAGCAGCTCCATGGAAACGGCAGAAGAGAGTGAATCATTCGATCCTTCAGTAACATCTTTTGTACTGTGCACCAAATCGCAAACGAGATGAATGGCTGTTAAACGAATGTCGAGGTTGGGATCATTGGTAATAATGCTGGCAAGAGATTCGTTGACATCTGCGCAAAGATCAGTTTCTACGTATTTGTTTGTTAGGAAGTTAATGAGGCATTTTACCATGGATTCTCGGATTTTCGGTTCCGAATCTGCACGTTAAGAAAGCGTTGCGTAAGAAGCAAGATATGCAACAGAAAGAAGATGATAACAAGTACGTATTTAGCAACGGAGAAAACAATGAACCAAGAAAAAGTACAAAATGACATTAAATGTAACAGCTTGACTATTGTAGAACTTACCAATGCTCCTCCTCAACCACTCCCTAAAACATGGCCTAAACCTACGTGCCACATCACTTGAGCGTGCCCCAAAAATCCTTCCTAGCAACTTAGTCGCCCTACCCCTGGCATTGGTATCCGCACTGACAAGATTGGTGGCAACAGTCCCAATCACAGTAGTTAGAATATTCGGTGCAATGCGATGAAGTTCGTAGGTGATAGAATAGACGTTGGGAGTAGTCAGGGGCAAATCTTCACACATCGATGCAACTAAGGATGTATTGTCGGGTGTTCCAGAAGTAGTTTTTTTTCCCTTCCTTCCCTTTTGGCCACCAATACCACTCTCCCACCCCTCATCTCCGTCTACACAGGAAATACTCGTTTGTTTGACAACATTGACATCTCCCCCCAATAATCCATTCAAAAGTGCTGCCATCGGAGTGGAAACTTTGTCTTCCACCCTTCGAATGACTTTTGCCGCAACCAAATAGGCACAATTAGACTGTTGTATGTGTGCAGGAGGCATATTCTCCACTATAAATGGTAGTTCTTTCTTCTGCTTCGCTGCCGTAACATTTGCCGCAACAGCTTTAGCATGAGCAGGATTGGAAGCATATTCTACTGGTCCACGTCCCACCGCTATCAAAAGCTCTTCTAAAACGTAGGAGGGTACCAGCGCCTCAAACTCTTCGATACAGGAAGCGATAGAGTTGATGGCATGATTCGCCACCTCTGGTGGATGGTCAATGGACACCCCGTGCAGCAGAGTATGTATGAATTCAACAAGTGTCTCTTCGGCACGAGTTTTGAAAGAGGACTCCACTCGGATGAAATCCACCAGCACTGCGCCGATTTTGACTTCCGATAGCTGTTCCAGTATGTGAAAATAGGATTCGAACTCGGTGCAGTTGGATTCTGTCGAATTCGCAAGATTCCCTAGCTGACGAATCATCTGGTCAAAAATGTCCAGGGTCTCCTTTTTATCCCATGGCGGCTGTGGAGCGTACAAGTAGAACAACTCCACGCAAGCCAAGACTGTGTGCAGCCGTACTCGTTTGTCCGATGAGTGCAGCCAGGTGGGCTCTACAAGAGCAGCGGCAAGCGAGGCCAGCGCCGGCTGACCCTCTGCATCATCCAGTTCGATGAGCAAGCTCGTCAGTTGACGGAGGCGCCGAACAGCTTCGTTCTTAGACATGAGAGAGAGAAAGAGAAGGGAGAGTGAGGGAGTGAGCTCATGTGAACTGGCTGACAGACGGATCGGACGAACAAGGGCCTCACCTTGTTGCTTCCTGCACCTTCCAAATAGGCCCGGGACAAAATGGAAGGATCTCGTTCGTGTTTTTCTTCTTCCTGTCGGTGGTTTCGCTTCTCAGCTCGGCTCGAACTCGAACTTGAACTCAAACTTGAACGGCTCATGGCAAGTTCGTTGTGGCGCGAACCACATCTCTTGTCCTCGAAGTTCCTGTACTGCTCTAAATGTGATACGTGTTCCCATGTTAATTGGAATTGAAAATTTGGCGCGCCCATCAGAGAATTTGCAAGCAGAGGAATTCATCGAAATTTTAATTCCCTTCCAGAGAGAGAATTCCTGCATCCGTTACTATGTACCACAGTCCAACTTTGGAGTTGAAATCCAACTTTATTATTGAATGATGACTCTGACGTATGTATTGACTATAATGACGTCAGACTAGTAATACAGTTTATTATGATGACGCTAGAGTACGATCTGATCATCATCGGCAGCGGCCCCTCTGCAGCAGGCTTGCTGCACCGAATCCTGCTGGATCTCGTTTCCAACCACAACAATGACATCAACGATCTCCGTATTGCCATTCTCGAACGAGGTGGCCAAAATGACAGTGCCACTCTTTCTACGCCGTGGTTCACCGCCGCTCACTACTCCGACGCATCCATAGCTCATGTACACACGTCTGCTCCGCAAAGCAGTCTGAATTACCGTCAAGTCGACGTCCCCACTGGATTCGGATTGGGTGGCACTACGAACGTCTACGCTGGACTACTCGTGGAGCCGTGCTACAACTACGACTTTAAAGAATGGCCTGGAAAGTGGAGAGGCGGACACAAGATTCGGGAGGCTGTAAGGGACATTCGATTCGCTCTTACAGAATACTGTCAAAGCAAGATTGACATTGAAGCTAAAAACAATCATGATATGAATAATGGAAAAAGTAACACCAACAATGACCATGACAATTTCAATGTTGGAAAGAGCTGTAACTGTTGCTGTACTGGTGATGGTACGTCTGCAACCACTGGCAAACCTGCTGCTACAACTAATCGATTTTGCTGCTGGTGGCAAGAGCCTAACTTCGAAAGAGACACCATTTCATTCTCCTCTTGTAGAATCAATTTCTTTACAGCCCTAATCGAGCCCATTCTACGAAAACATCCAGAGATTCATACACATGTCGACATTTTACAAGGAATGCTGGTTGAGCGAATTTTGATTCAGTGTCCCTCTGACCCTGCTGCTGACCCTGATATCCTAAATACGCATACTCCTCGTGCCTGGGCAGTTGAATGTCTCATATCCTCGAACTACAACAACAACCCTGACAGCAATCATTTCCCACACGCAACCAACTGTCCTAATTACTCATTTTCCCAGCGTGTTCTAATCCAATCCAGACGAGAAGTCATACTATGTGCCGGAGCTATTGGTAGTCCTTCTATCTTGTTGGCTAGTGGAATTGGTGACGAAAGAGACTTGAAAGCGGCAGGGATCGATCCTTGGTGGTGGAAACATTCGCAGGTGAAGAGAAACAGTAATTTTGACAATCGAGAGGTTAACAGTATAGTCATTTATCGAAATCTACCCGTAGGTCATAACTTACGAGACCATGTTCTACTCCCTCGAGTATTTGTGACAACATACTGTCGAAAGGAGAAGGATATGTCTTGCAATTCGGTTCAAGGATGGTGGAATGTGGATCTTTCGTTTGAACAAAGTAACACATTAATTTTGACTGCCAGAAATGTAAATGATAGTTACTATGATACAGACAACACAGTAGGGTTTTCAGATCCTTACTTTGCAAGAATTCAACTTCAATTGGCTGATGGATCTCAAATGGACAAAATGGTTCCCCATTTCGCTGCTGCTGCCTTTCGCAGGAATTGGGACCTTTTCTTTTCCCGATTCGTTTATGGCTTTACCAAGTTCTTTCAATTGATACTTCCGAGTACACTGACTTTCTCTCAACTCTTCCCCCTTCTTCGGCATATCATAGAAACACTTTTGTTTAACGGAGTTCCTATGTTCAGTCTTTGGTTGACACAGTGGACTCGTCAACATACTTTCTCCATCAACATCTGTCTGATGAACCCGAAATCTGTTGGAAAGTTAAGCATCATTCACCATCATAGTTCTGACCTGTCTTTGGATTCCTCCATATGTTTTCCTTCTTCCATGCAATGCACGTCATTCTCTCCACTAACGACAACTACGAGACTCAGTGAGTGTCATGTAATTATAGATCCTGGATACCTGTCCGATCCTCAAGACAGAGAAGCATTATGGAGGGGATGGAATGCTTCAAATAAACTATTACAGTCGCCCAATGGGCAATATTGTAAAAGGAAAGTAAACGAAAAGAGCATTGAAATACTTCCTGGATACACTTTTCTTATCCTTCAAAAGATTGTTTCTTCCATAAAGTGGATGGTGCATTGGTTGCAAATTTTGATAGTGGGAAGATTGAGGGACACTAGCAAACGATCTCCACAAAGGCCAAGTGCTAGTACAAGGAATACTGTCATGCCATGGTTTGCATGCTATGCAAGTGAATTTGCCAATCCCTATTATCATTGGTGTGGAACCTGTACCATTGGGGCAGATGATGAGGAGGAGGAGGAGATCATCAACCAGCTTGAAAACCATAAGGCTTGTATGCAGCATGAACAAAAACTAAATCAGGGTGATGTCCAAAAGGATAGTCATTCTGTTGTGGATGAATATCTTTGCGTCCGAGGCATCTCAGGGCTACGTGTTTGCGATGCCTCTGTGTTTCCAACATGCCTCTCAGCACCTACAGCTCTGACATGTGCTGCATTGGGTTATGCCTCTTATGACGTGATTTTTCAGAACAAATAAATTTTAATGCAGTTTGCTTTTTCAAGATACAGATTCAACTTCTCCGTACTGAGGCATTGTTGTAAGTTTTGTATTTGAAGAAATATGGACTAAAGATGCAAAGGTTTGGTTCATCACAATCCAAGTCAATACATGTATGGCAGAGCAACTTTCACTATGATTTATCTTGATGCATCTTGTTCCACTCACATCTTTTGCTTTCAAAAGTTTCATGAGGATACTGTCCTCTGTACCCAATTTCTGTTATTTGCTTAGTAATGCGTGTTGGTAAAGCCAAAGCTAAGATGCTATCACTGTTTAGGGACGTTTAAAAATTCAAGCATCCTTACCCAAAATGATAGCATAGCAGGAAGAGTTTTTGGTTACATTACTAAGATCTCAACCTCGGTTCGTAACACTAAAGCATCCTATAAAATAAAAACACCAAAAATTTGGCAATTTATTTGAAGATGGATTGGTTCAATATTCGAAACCAAACATAAATGCTGAGATAGTTCATGATATATGTGCTTGATCTCATCAAGTTACTGGAGAGTTTTACAGCATCAAACAGTGCACTGCATAAGCCAGTTCATTGAAATCATGCACACTGATCAATCTGAACTTCAGCCATTGGATGATTTATATTATATATCCTGTAAGGTATCAGCCCATGGTATTATCTGATAACTTAACCTTTACAGACAAAGTCAGTTCATATTCTAAGTTCAGATACTTCAGCAAGCTATTTCATTTTTTAGCAGTAAGAGGCTTTCCACACACCTCTTTACCACAATCATCAATTATCATCCATATCATTTATAACTCTCTGATGCATGCTTAAATGAACAGATTGAACAGATTGAAATCAGGATTTCCTATGAAATCGATGTCTGTTCTTCTAAGTTTTCCATTAAGTTGTGCAATGCTGCCTTTCAAGAGAGTAATTCACCCTCCAATCTATGCTCAGTGACACACTCTATATCATTTCAGTCAGTGCTTCTTTCTATGTTTAAAACTGTTGTGGTAAGAAATCTTCTTTTTCTCACAGAGCAACTTCCTTCGCAAGGTGGCTTTGGCCATTTGCATTTCATTTAACGGTTAGATTTGAGATGTACTTACCCCCAATCAAAACTTATCAGTAGTATATGTCAAGCTTGCCACTATTTAGACAGGTTATCTACTTTCAACAAAATTGATGTGACACGGAATTCAAGTGAGACGTGTCATTTATTAACTATCCAATGCCATGGATTAAGGTACACAACTGCAGAAGCTGTCAGTGCACACAGCAGTCGTTGATTTGGTAAGTAACGTTAGTGCATGCATTGCCTAGTACTCTAACAGCCTCTAACAAATACTTTGATTGCAAACAAAAATTTCACCACTAAATTCTATAAAAATGTACTTCATTAAAAAATCCGACTGTTAGAAATGTAGTGTATGTTCATTACTATTTTCCATCCACATCAGAATGAGATCCTCCTCCGCCAACCATCACTGATGCCCCTCCATTGGATGCAATCAGACCCATCCCCCCTCCCATGTCTACCATCCCTGTCCTATTTCCTCCTCCTGTAATCATACCAGCACCCATAGCGCTCCCACCCTGTGGCTGTTGCACTATTCCTCCCTCTATTGGCAAGTTCACAACACTTAATAGCTGACTCAACCACTTCTTGACAGTCGCATCATCCCTCAGGGCATTCACAAAAGTATCATCTCTCAGACTTGTCGGCAATGCCTGCCTCAGTGCATCTCTCGCTCGGGCATTGTCACTCAAACGTAGATAACACCGAATAATATGCTTCAATAACCTGACACTCGGACTTTCCACCAATCCGTCAATCATATTGTTCAATACTGTTGAGACTGCATAAAATCTCTCGGCGGTGGCACATACGTAGCTCAGTCCATCATCATCCAGGAGTATCTTCTGAACGATAAACGTGGCGACAGTTTTGCTTAATTCCGAGCCCGCCTCCATGATTCGTAAACAAAGTGGTATGATTTCGGTCTGTAGCAAAAAGCTGATGACATCGGCGTCGTCCATCTTGACCAATGCTCCAATGACCCCAAGACTGGTGAGTCGGAGGTATTCAAAGGGTCTGGATTTGGATTGAGTGTTGAGGTATGGGTATAGATAGAGTGGTAAATGAGCCGTAAGGAAGAGCCCTCGTGTTTCAGGATGAGAAGCTACAACTTGTAGCAATGCCAAGGCATTGCAAACTCGATTGCTTGCCATGGATGTAAGAGTGGGTGGATTCAAATGAGGGTATATGCTGATGATTTCCTGTAGAAGTGATGCCATGGTTCCGCAGGTGTGCCATAGGATAGGTGCAAGATCCGTACAGGATTCTCGTTTTTTTGACAGCTCAAGCAATGCGGCATCCCGCTTTTCAGGGTTGATGAGATGGCCAACAAGCATATATATTTCTTCAATGGAGGCTGAGAGATTAGAGCTGTTTGAGTTGCTGATGATTTGGCTGCTGTTATGATTGGTATTGGACATGACGACATTTTTCTGATTGGATCCAATCATAGAAGGGAAGTTTGAGGTTGTGTTAATGGCAGTGGCAGTTGTACCCCCGCCAATAGCTGGAACATTTTCCATGGCTCCCACAGTGCCAGCAGTAGCAGCTAGATGGGAACTGGTCAAATTTGAAAATCCCGCACTAAGACCGCTGGCCACTCCGACCATTACTGGAGCATGTCGCTGCAGTTGCTGTTGCTGAAATAATGGCTGGCTCGCCGAAAGCGATTGGAGGCTCGCTAGGCCACCTAGTGATAACGATTCCCCCGTAGAAATGCCGCTGCCTCTTGGGGCGAGCTGTGAGCTAGATGGTGATGGTGATGAGGCAGATCGGAAGCTCATGGGGAGATTGGGGCCAGAAATTAGGCCGATACCGTCATTTGTGATGCTCATGCCGTTGCTTGAGTTGCTAGGGCCGGCGTCCACCATGATTTGTCTATGTATAGTATGTAAGGCCCGTTATAGAGACAGAGGTAGGATCCTACCTCCAAGGTAGGATGAGAGGTACTTTAGGACGAAAAAAATTACGAAAAACGTCACTCTAAACACGCGCCAAAAAAGTATAGGTCGGTTTGGGTGTACAGTACTAAGTAAAATAGCCCATTTTTACCTAGCAAATTAACTAGT
>JALLAW010000372.1:0-13808 GCA_036939535.1 Cyclotella kingstonii | reverse complement strand
GTTGAGCCTGTAGGTGAGATTTTCCACTGATTCTATCAGCACATTAGTTCTACCCTGATATCCCTGCCTCATTACATGAGAAGCTTTCTCTTTTCTGTTGCAATTCGGGCATCCAGTATTTATTTCCTAGTTGTCCCTCGAAACTATCAACCTTTATTCTTGAGCCGCAAAAACCTGTGTGTTGTTTCGACAACCAGAATCTAAATATATCTGTCTAAGTCTCCAGCGCTTTATCGACATTGCGTCAGTCCACCTCTTCGAATTGCTCTCGTGTCTATCTTCCAGTTTTCAAGTTACATAAGTTTTGTCTTGCCTGCCTTTTCGCCAGTTCAAACCTAATCGGCTCACCAATATTTTGGGATAGCTTACACCCATTTGTCAACACAGCAGCCTTGTTCAAAGGAAGTAGGCCTTCCTGTTTATCTTCCGTGCAGGTACCTTTCTCTACTGCGCATTTCGATGGTTGGTCACATATGCAATTGAGTCTGTGTAAGATACTCAGTTTTCCCAGGGTAAATAATTTTTCAAGTGTGAATTAACGTGTTCGTAAATACTCGTGCCCTTTATCTGATTTTTGACTATCCTTAAACCTCTGTTGATATCCGCACACTTAGCCGATGGTCTGACTCTATCTGTGGCTTGAGAGGCTATCCAGAGAGCTTTCTGATATCACATATCACTTTATTGTCCAATCATTTTCTTCCAGTGTTTCTGTTACAGTGGCCAAAAGTGCATGGATTGCGTTAAGTCCTAGCAACTCAGCTCAGAAAGAGTTCAAATCCTCAGATATTTCCCAGTTCCTTCCTCTAAACCAAGTACCTGTACTGATTGAGTAAAAATCCACCCCCATTCGCATATCTTAGCTTACCGTACTTTGTCGTACGATCCGTTGGTAGCTGCAACTGTGTCTTGAGATTTTAATTCTGATTTTACCATTTATCAAATCCTAACCTTCTTTGATTAGTTTGCATCTTACCTATTTTTTTCCACTTCCTTTCTTTTCTCCTTGTACCTCCTAGCCTTGCTGTCTGCCTCCGAAATCAAGAAGAATTTTTGGCTAGCTATATTTGTGGAGTTTCACTTCCTCTCCCATTCCTTGTACTGAAGCTGGAACTATATCTGATCGTAACATGGTTGACCTACTTCACTTATACTTCTGATTATATCTTGTCCCAGCTTCTTGACCCTTCTCATATTTGATATAGCCCTCTTCTTCTACTCTATACACCAAATCTTCATTGGAGGAGTAAAATCATTCCCATATCCTTTGTCCTTTTGTCGTCTATCTGCCCACACCTTCCCACGTCTTCTCATGCTCACTTTTCCATCTTCCCCAAAGAGTCTTCCACAATTTCCAGTCGCTATCACTCGGTTCTTCCTTAGGAAAAATAAATTTAGAATTTGTCCAAACTTCTTTAGAGAATACATGGTCTTCTAGTGATCTCCCGTTAGCTCCTATAGCATCTGATAGAAAGAACATTCTCTTGACCAATCTGCACTTATTTGTGAATATTAAGTCTTTTTCTTCAGTCAATCTATAAATGAAAAGTTCCACTAACTCTATATCTCTTTCTCTTGGTAGATCTATTTGGTCATATTGCATCGCTAGCTCGATTTTATATTCCTTAAGATTACACCAAAAAGCTTTATCCATGATTGTGAAGCAAGCATACCTCTGATAGCGAAATCCTGCATCAACGGATTACCTGATGACCCTATTTGACTTTGAAGAAGTTGTAAAGTACATTTGAACTTTTAGCTGACACCAGAATTCGCTTCGTAGTGCTGAAAAAAAGGTTCAACTTTCTATCAATTGATCTGTATTGAAGTCAAAAAGTCCAAAACATCCAAAAGTCTAATTTAGTCTCCTCCAACATTTGCCTACGTTTCTTAATCTCTTCTTCCTTTCCTTCAGGTGACGGTATCACTGGGTTGAAATCCTTTTCTTGAAATCTCCAGCTACCTCCAACACATTCATTTCATAACCCGTACCACATGCTTTTTTGATTTCTATTGCACCACCCGTCACAATAAGTAGACGTGCCCACATCCTCGTTGCCTCTTGTATGATTGGTAATAATGAAGTTAAATCGTCACAGTCTTCTCTCCATATGTAGAGATCTGTGTCTTCCACGAATAGTGTACCCTTTGCCTCCACTCTTTCTTCTGTCAGCGGAAGTTTTATCGACGCACCATACCCTACTGCGTTAAAAATATTAACTAGGAATGCGCTTAACTGAAGCCAAGAGGCAGGAGCCGCTCTGCTGCCTTGCCCTAGACCCATAATAGGTAGTTCATTGTTTTCACCGCCAAAAAAGGCAGTAGAGTCAAGAAAGCCAGTTCTTTGAAAGTATTTCATATCCTTTAAACTCCTTAACGCCGAAAGAATCGCGTTTTTGTTTCCGTTGAGTAGCGTTAGCCAGACGAGAGCCACGATGATGTGGTTAACCCTGTCATAACGACTTCTGTGTCAATCGATACTATAGCTAGAGCTTGTCTCCTCTGTTTAGATATGTCTAACATCAGTGTTTTATCAAAGCTCGCATCTATCGCAGTTTTTCGTTTCTGACTAAACAATTCCTCTCTGAGGAGGTTTGCCTTTTCTGATTTTCTTAAGGCCCTCTGACCATAAATAAATTGATTATAGCAGTTAATATCAGTTTCATATAATTGTACCGCACGCAACTTATTGATTAAGCGATTCCCGGTACCTTTTCTAGTAGAATTTAAAGTCCTGTTCCCCATCTTTCCGGTGGAATGCCTGTTCTACAAGTTAAGTTGAATTGCTTAGTCATTGCTTTTAATATAGTTTTGCTTTGAATCCCTGCTTTGTAGTACTCAAAATGAATCCCTGACTGAGAATGTGAGGTAAATTCTTATACCTTCCTCCAAAAAGTCGCGACTTGTTCTTCATCAAAACTGATCATCTCGTGTTTTTCTGTCAGAAGTTCTTCGCGCACAATGCCGATCACCTTGATTATCAACTTGGTTGCCGAGTTTAGTTATGAGGACGAATAAATTCCCCAAGTATAATCCTTCTCGCCGATTCATCATCCTAAACATAATTGAGTGTTTCTCCTAAATATGTTTTCATAATCGGAGCGATGTTAGCCAGAGTGAGTCTTTTTCCAATTTCTTCTTGTAAAACCTCCTCTACTTCTTCTTTCGTATGATATGTCACCAACACGCAATTCACCTCCCTTGCTACTTTCGTAATACTTTTAGATCGTGGGTCTTTAACACCCTCTTTGATTGTACTTCATATCCATTTGGCACCTTATCTGTTTATTTTGCATTAGTTTTCACTTATTTTTACTTTTTCCTCACTCTCTACAACTCTCGCTAGACAATTCTATAAATAGTATGTTTTAAATGGTTTAGCCAGCAATAGTGTCTCTTTCTATCTTCTTCTGCAATATTCAGCTTGAATTTCTAAATCCCTAATGTCTTTTTTTCTTATTATCTTGTTTTCCTCTCCTTTTGACGAGCCTGCTCGAGTTCCTCTTCACTCTGTTACCTAAAAACCTAGTCCTAATCAGCTCTTTGAAAGCTTGCCACTTGTTGTACCAAAATTACCTGTGGCGAGAATTCTCCTTCTGGCCTAAAAATCTTTCTACAACGTCTTTCTGCATGTTTTCGATATCGGCAATTAGTGTAAAAATTCTCTCCATGTCCTGTTTTACTTCTCTTGAGGTCTCCAGTTCTTCCTTTGTGATCTCGTCCAAGTTTCTTAGTCTCTCTAGGATTTTGTAGATTTTGAATTGATTTTCAACAATCAAGATGTATTTGCTAGTTGCTCATTTGTTCGGTAGAATCAACCTTCTCTCTACTGGTCTGACTATCTTGGCTTGTATTTCTCCTACCATGGATCTTTCGGACACGTCTATAACTACTGTTCTGTGATCACCTGGTGATTCAGAAAACTTTAGAAGCTGACGTTTGTGATTTCTAACCCTGACGAGACAAAACAGCCGTCAATCGGAACTCAGCCATTAATATGCGTGCTGAATTCTTTTTCTCCCACCTTCTGTGTGTTTTTTCATGGACACCTTCCTGAGAGCTTTCTACTTTCTTCCTGAAAGACCCTTCTCTAATACTATCGTTGGCATCAATGAGTAAAAAAATTTATCCTCTGACTCAATCCATTGCTTACATTGAGAAATTGTATCGTTGTCAATTCTTGAGGCATTATCAGTCAGTCATCTAACTTGATATTGTGTCTATCAATGTATTTTTGATGTTGTCTAAAGATTGACTTCAGCCCTCCTTTTCTGTTGTTCCCATTCCTGTAGGCCATGATTACTCTTATTGCGACCCTGTCGTTATTGTGAAACCTGCATGAGATCATCTTCCTAACCCTCTGAAATCATCATCAAATTCTTTCGTATATTTTCCTAGTTTTCCTTTACAGATGAGTCCTACCCCTTCTGGTTGATGCTTTTCAACTGTTTCCCATTTATTGTCCGCAGTTATAACTCTAGTATCCTTGTCTTTTAAGCATTGACATAGGCTGTTAATTCTGCTGTCTGTTTCCATAAGAAATCGCCAATTGGTGGTTAGCTCTAGCAATCCCATGCAGTCTATTTCATATCTCACTTAGAGTTCTTCTACCTGGTGCAGTTTAAAGACCCTAGTAATATCTTGGGAGCAGCCACCCATCTGGCTCATCATCAGTCTAATCTGTTCCTCCTTATCCGGAGTAACACCTACATTGTCGCCTTTCAACTCTTGTGTTTTCCTTACACTTTCCACTTCTAAACGTCCGAAAATTCCCTTGTTTGAAGGGTGTAAATCTTGTTCTTCATGAGTTCCTTTTCCTGTTCGTCATGACCTAGATTCTAGACTGTTACTCTACAATTTGCTAGGATTATTAGTATACTTAAAAACATTCTTGTTATTACTTCTAATTTTATTTGTGTTTAACCTGTATAATGCGCTCCTAACTGTCTTTTTACTTTTGTTTTTTAATTTTACCCCTGAATGTTCTAACGAAACCCTTGCACCTCCGTCTTCCATGTTAGATAAGAAGACAGAGGGATTCATAAAGTTACTCATCGTCTACCGCTCATGAACATCTTCTTTGTTCAAGGTATTACCGGTAATATCCTGCTTTTTCCTGATTATTTCTTGGAAACATTCCCCTAGGAAAAGTGTTCTATCATCTAGATCGCCTCCGGCTTCCTCCTGAATTTTCTCTCAACTTCTTCAGATCGTTCCCTTCTCTAGGTCATTATTTTTATCTACTTCTACATAAATAAGCATTTCTTTAATTGCGCAAAGCATCAACAGAGCCTCACCTTCTGCAATTTCAGCTTGTTATTTGATAAATTGGTTAGTTTCTTTCAGCATTCCTTACCCTAAAATTGTGCTACCTTCTGATTTCAGTCTGCCATTATAATATTTCTCCACTTCCATCAATTTAACTCGATATTCTTCACTCTCATCGTCGCTATCAAGTCTTTTATCTGCCTTAGTATCTTCCTCCAATTTTTTCTTCCCTTTTTCAAAGATTTCATCATTGACAGAGGAAGAATTATCTTCCTTTCACTCATTTCATTTGAGTTTGTTGTTTTCATCCACTATATTCAGGTTATTCAACAAAAATCTTCCTTGATCGACTAAGTCCTCTTGCTCTTCAGAATCGCCTTCAAAACGTTCTAATGACCCATTGGCTTTTCAGAGTAATAGGATTTGTTGTCAGAGATCAAAAGTCTTGAGTTAATGTTAAAGGTGTCAACCTCCTGCAAGTAGTTACGTTATTCTTCTGTTAGTCCCAATGTATCTTCACCTAGCTCCTTTAATAAGTTTTCTAGAAAATGTGTGTCGGGGTGTGATCTTCGATCCTGGCAAAACCTGCGTTATAGTCGTATCTAGTGTGATCTATTAAAGCTATCTGCTCTGGAGAGAACGCACCCTTCATATGTTTCTTAACATCTTTATCCTCAGCACCTTTTCTAACCATTTTAAAAAATATCTGAGCCGCTGGGCATTTGAGAAATGGGCCCACGTATCTTTTGATTTTGCCATCAGAATTTTGGAAAAATGCAATATTATTACCCAATGTGTTCTTCGAAATACAGTACCATACTTTTTTACATTTAGTCTTGGTTTTGAGATTTTTTTTGTCATTGGTAACAGTGGTCTCCTTTATCTCAATCTCTAATTCCACCATCATGTCCTGTACTGAATATTTTTTCATTTCTTTATAATTGCCTTGGCTGTCAGGAACGATATTGATTGTTACCGGTTTATTTGGAGCAAGTCGCCCCGGAATCCTGACATAACCTGTATTCCTCATCCACATTTCGTGAATATTCCTCACGTAGCTTTCTTTATCACTTTCTGAATCTAATTCGTCTAGAACCTTCAGAGAAAAAGAGCATTTACCCCAAATTTTATTCCACATCCCAGCCTTCTTAGCGCTCGCTAGTATGTTATCTAGTCTATCTTCATCCTTCACTATGAGATGTATGATAAACGTCAGTTTATATTTACCTTGACCGGCTCTTCTTTTTTCAATTCGTTTTCATTGTAAGGCATTCCAGGTGGGTACCTCTGCACCGCTGCAAAGTCTGGTGGTTCACCTCCAGTCATCTCTTTGACAGCTGCTTTCATCTCATTTTCAATGAGTCCTGCCAAAATTTCCTTTGGAATTCCTACCATAACAATGTTTTGAACAGACTCAAGAGTTTGAAGCGGTTTAATTTTTTTTGAATGTCCTCCAAATTCTCGTCCACTATTTCTAGTAGCTCGTTTATTTCAATAGATCCGGCCAGAATGGCTGAACCTTTAATCAGTTTGCTGTCTCTAATCGGAAGAAGCGCCTTTGCTGAATTACAAACGTGAAAGTAGTCTCTGGTTTCCCTCGCATAAACAGGCATTTCGATTTTGTTGGTGATGGCAGGACTCTCTGAACCTTCTTTTGCAGATTGAGCATTAGTATCTGTAACTCTCCTCATTATTGCAATCGCAGAAGCAAGTTTGTTCAAGAGTTTGTTCCTTGTCTTTTGCCCTTTAACATCATGGTCATCAATTGTCTTGGGAACCCTGATTGCAACATAAACAATTTACCTTATTTTTATAGAGTTGAACTCCTTTGGTTGTTGATCTTTTGCCTCTATCCAATACATCTTTGTAAGAATCGTTTACTAGAAATCTTTTTTTCTCCTCCCTCCCTGAGATTTCTCCCAGTTGAGGCTTATGGCTTGTAAAAATTTTTTATACCTCCCATGGGTCTGTCAGGAGATATTACTTTGCTTGTTGTCGCCTTGTTAATCTCTTCTGGTAGGACCAGGTAACTTTCCAAATCCTTTATTCCTTCGTCGGAACCATTTCCTCCTCTGAGACTTTTAGTTTCCCTCCTCGATGTTCGTTCCATGTTTGCCCTTTCCTCTGCTGTTACTTGGAACCTTGATTCCCTCCTGCCGTTGACATCATTCCTATGTGCTTTAATACTGATCTCTACGTCACGCCTAATTAACTGTTTTCTTTCGCTTTTTATCACGTCTCAGCTCCTTTCCTCTTCGATACCTTCCTATAATACTGAAAGCCGATCAACTGACCTGTTTGTCCTTATGATAAGTTCCGCTTTCTTCTCTTTTCGTCTTAGCCGCCGCTGATGTTGGCGCCCTTTTTTAGTACTCTGTAGGTAGATATTTCCGTAATTTAGTGTAGAATTTTTACTTTACGATACTCACGAACGTGGAGAAGTGGAGTGCGGCCTTATGCGAGCGGTTACTATAGCTTGCGGGTCATTTAAAATTAAGTCAGTATCTATTTAATACATTTTTTTCTGGTAGGAACTACAGCCCCGGACTACTTTCATTAGACAGCCCACTATGTGAGTAAGTACTTACACATGAAGTTCATTATTCTACAACCAATATTGATGAAGTTATGGCCATTGGAAGAAAAGTGTCTATACAAAAAAGATAGAGTAATAGTGTATTTGTTCTTGGAGTAAATTCTCATGTCTGGGCATAGTGCTGAGGTATCAAGCAGCATTTGAAGGGAGGGAGATACTCTGCTTCAACTCGCACCAATTCAATTTTTCCTTATTTCTCCAAGGTTGAGAGGAATAAATTTGCTCTGTATAGGATTACTACACCCTACAAGGTCATTGAATGTACCAGTAATCTGATCAAATGATCTGGAGGGAGACCTATTCTTCAGATTTATTCCATTTCATTTCATTTGTTGTAAACTATCATAAGTTTATGCGAAAAAGGTGTAAACTAACAATTTTCTCTGTACAATTTTATCAATTTATTGAAGACTTCAATAAATTGACAAAACATTGCCAGAGTTCAAGATCACATAATATATGTCATGTTGTGCCAAGACTCTTGCCAGTTTATGCTTTCTCTCCATAAAACAGCAATGTCAACGGTGGTTATTGAAATATCATTGAATTACTATGTTGATGATAAACAACAACGAAAATATGCGTCGAAATTACGTACACAGCATCAATATAGGTAATAAAACATGTTCATTGACATCATCTAATTCAATAGTTGAATGAATAGAAAAATATTCAAACCAAGTCAATTCTTTTACTTAGGGACTTCTTCTTCTACACCAAAACTGTAGTATCAGATTCACCTGTATGGGAATGATTAGACTATGAATTTGGAGTAGAGTTCTGACTTTGGTCTGACATTTTGGTCCAATCTGACCTCTAAGTGGTGCACTTAAAATGCACGTATGAGGTGGACCCAACCTTTTTCATCCTACCTACTTTCTATCTCTGACTCAAAGCTGACCTCTGTTGGGAATGTGCCTTAAATGTATTGGCTTTGAAGTGGGGACTATTGACCGATGGAGACTATTGACAGATAAATATGGTATGTTATGGTACATTGTTACAGGATGTGTTGAGGATAATCTTGACCATAAGATAGATCTACTATTCCAATTTTGTTTCCTTGCAAGTTGGAGTAGAAATAAACCTTTTATATTTGCTAATGTTGATTTGACGTAAGAAGAGTTTAATCTAAGCTCTTACTGACAAAGATTCATTTCCACTAAATGAGAAGTGTGCTTCTCCTCTTCGTTCTGCTACTTAACTTACCATACACAGAAATTTGTCATAGCTTCTAGCTCAACCATGATAGTGAACTAAAGAAATATTGTAGACAAATTCAACTAACATTGAATTAGGTTGTAATGAATAAAAAACAAACTATGTGTTGCTGATTTAATGCAAAGCCTTCTGACTGAACCTTTTTGCCTGTCTCAAAATATGATTGACCCATCATCTCTCTCCATCACAATATCCTTCTCTAGCAGATTCAACTTGGCTTCCCTCTACACAATAACCATCAATGTCCTCATCCAACTGGCTGATGCTATCTGTTCCCAGCTGATATGTCTTTATCTTTATCATCTCATTGTGCATGATGACACAAGCAAAAAATACCCCCTGTGTGACAGCTTCTATCTCTCCTGATGAGGCCACATCAGAAGTAGCTACATACATCAATGCTTCCTTTGCATTGTTGACTCCTCATGGGAGCAGCTGCGGATGGAGCTCATCATGAAGCAGCCATGTCAATGATCTCTTTTCTTCATCGTCTCCAGCTGTTGGTAATCTTCCATAGATGTTGATCTATCTTCATTAGCATTACCAATGCGTGGGGACGATTTTTCAATTATGTGATTAACAGGAAGTGTGGGAGGATTTGGCGGCAGAATTCTCTCAGTTAGCATCATCAAAGGAAGGGGGAGGATTTTTTGATAGTGGTAGAGACTATGAAATCTGAGAAACGTCATGAGTGCCACTCCTTGTGGGCTTTTTTGTGAGATTCACAGGAGGAAGTGATCTAATCCAAACCTAAAATTTTGAGCTTTCCAACAAAATTCCAGTAAATACAAAGGATGCATTCTGAAAGGTACAAAACTTGATTGGTATTCAGATGGAATATCTCAATTGAATCTGGTTGGATTTTCAATTTATCTTCAGTTCTAGGTGGCTCAACAACTTGGTAACATGGCTGCAAAGTGTTATGCTGGAACTTCTAAAATTGAAGAGCTGGGGAAATTTCTACATAAATAATATTTTTTTGCAAATTAATCATTTATTAAGACATTCCAAATATAGGTGCTATAGACATGATTCAACTACCATTAGGTAGCTCGTTGAGTGTACATGTGGTTGCATATAAGATTCATCCCAAATGGATGAAACCTTTTTGTGCCGTGAGTGTTCAAGACGTTTTTCAAGTAAAAGATAATATCAACATTGTAGATAAATTCTTAAAATCTACCTAAACAAATTAAAGTAGTAGACATGAGTCTTTTATCCTGCCAGACAGAGTGATAAAAGTGAATAAATAAATTATGTGTAATTTATGTTATTTCACTGGGGACTAATGAGTGAAATCTACTGTAAATTATCTTCAAAGCTTTTAAAACATCAAGGTATGAAAATATACCATGGTTATAGTTGCATTGCACAAGTTTGAGTGGAAAACCATGAACATGAAATACCATACACTTTAACTTGGAGAAGTAAATTTATCAAACATGAAGAAATTAGAGACATACAGAAAATAAAAAATAGTCACTAAAATGATCAGAGACATTTAGTGAACCATCATTCTTGCTAAGCCTGTCTAGAAACATTAATACATGTGTCTCATGACATTTTCAGGCTTGAAGCCTTATCTTATATTACAAGCATGATTCTTCTATTATATATGATTCAAAATATTGAACTGAAATTTATGAGTACCTATAACACCATGCTTTCTTACCTAATGATCTTTGTCATCCAAGCTTAATGCACAGGTTATCATCCTCACTTCAATTCTGTAGCATTCAATACTTCATACAGTTTAATGAGATACCATCAAAATAATTACCTCATCTATTGACATGGTCCATGCATTACTTATTATTGAAGGTAGCTGCAAAGGCAGCAAATCTGCCAGCCTTCCGCGCTGGCTCCAAATCACAAACTTTGCTCTCACCTAAAGAGCATTAAATGACGAGCCAAATTTTATTCGTCAGGACAAGAGGCTACTTTTATAAATCCATCAATTGCAAAAGAATTGTGCAAAACAACAATCGAACAACACATTCTACAAAATATGGCATGAAAAACGTACCAACAATCCCAAATTTTGTCAATAAGTCTGAGGCTTCCTGTAACAGTGCCAAATCTTCAGCCAATGCTCTTTGTGGAAATACCACGCCACTCTCATTTGGATTACTTCGGAGTGGGTCAAATGCTTTTGAGAACTCCATCGGACGCGCCTTGACATAATTGTTAAGATGACCAGGAATGATGTGAGTGAAAGGAAAGCGCTGGGTGATTCGTTCTACCCATTCCAGTGTCTGCTGAGGGTCGCGATCCAAAATGAGTTTTGTGAGTATTGGAGGACAGAATAACTTTCCCGATTGCGAAATAGCATTGAAATTGGATAGATCAGCATCATTGTCATGCCAAGTCCAGGGATACAAACTGCCAGGAACCCCTCCAACACCCAACACCTTCATGGAAGGATCGATTTCCAAACTTTCTCGAATAGCACGTGAAAAAGGAACAACATCAATTTGTGAGGGAAAAAAGACAAGTCCGAATTGTACCATACGCCTCCAACCCTTCTCTCTTGTAGCGGTAGTATCTATAACAATATCATTAATGGTGTCTCTTGCGTGGTACAACAATGCCCGAGGATCCTCCTGGATAATTTTTGGTGGGGTCTTGGTGACGCTACAGACACAGTCAGTTACAATCAGTGTTTTTGTCAGTTTGTGAAAGAAGGCGGTCTCAGCGAAGGACCCTACGGATTTAAAGTTCAAAGGACCTAAGGATTCATAGTCAATGTCGATGGTCCATTCTGGAATTGGTTGTTTTTTCGCCCAGTATTGGTACCGCTTCTCTTTGATTGAGTCAATCTCTTCTTCCAGTGTTTTCTTACCATGAAGGTAGTCAGACGAAGGAAGTATCCTTAGCTTATCATTTGTTTGCACAACACCCAGAAACTCGATAGGTAATTGTAGAGGAAAACTCCATTGTCCCCGTTGCACCCAAACGGTTACACCCCTGCTGACAAAGTATTGAGCGAACGGCCCAAGTGTGGCTTTATGTTCAAGCGCCACTGTCCCCAACACAATGTGACGCACAGGACCGTGTTGTCGTTCGAGAGTGCGAATGAGTTGGATCAGTTGGGGAGTAGGTGCGAGGGGATTGTGGATCCAAAGTCCTCCACCAGCATCGGCGGATAACTGAAGTTGTTATTGGGAATGTTTTATGATTGTGAAGAAGTGAAAATGTAGCGAAAAGTAAGCTATTGTTTGAAGACAAGCTTTTAAAATAGACGTTTGGGGTATGGAATCCTTCCGAAACGATTGAAAATAAGAACAAAAAAATCGTGCATACAATCTTATTTGCAAATGTGATCAAACTACAATAAGCCCATTTGAAACGAATGCATCCCTAGAACTATGCTGACCTACCTTAACTACAGTCATTCTCACTGGAACATTGACGTTAACCACTCCCTGTAGTTGATCAAATGTCCATATTCCATTCTTGCCATCATCAATAATTGTCTCCTGAACTGAGTAGGTGTATCCAAATCATTTACGATCACCATTAGGGGAAGAGACATGGACCGTATAGAAATTGTGACGATGACATGAACCATTTGTGAGAAGTCTCAAAGGAAGAGAAGGCAACAACTTCAGTACCAACATCAATCGCTCTCGAATGACATTCACCAATTTTCTACATGACTCTCAGTGAATGAGTAAGTCTGTAAAGCATATGTTCTTACCTGTGGCCCTACGAGAGTATGATCCTGCCAAAGGCAAGAGACTGAAGGCCACTTTCCCCAGTGGCCAAGATGTAGCCCGTGTCTTGATAGGTACTTGTGCTGTCAAAGGCACAGCATTGTCTAAGGGTACATTAGATCCCATGTAGACCAAGAGATAGTGACAAATACAAGAAAATTGGTATTTATAAAGAGAAAAAGAGCAGAGAGCAGTAAACAACGAGCTCAGAAACCAGTATACCATACAGAGATACTAAACTGAGCCTCACTGTGCTTACCAATAATTGGCAGACTGGCCATGGCAGGGTGAGTCACACTGCCCACAAAAGAGCTGGCCACCACATTCGTCAGTGCGACTCTTCGGCTAATGGCCGAGAGTTGCGATGACAGACGCCATGAGGTCGTCGAAACATGATTAAGATTCTCGACTCGGACAGAAACTTGATGTTGAACAAGAATATGCGGCTCGATGAAGGAAGCGAATGCCGCCAGGTTTGCGCAAGGAAGGAGAAGCAGGGGGTAGGAGTAGAGGAACCAATGCTTCCACATCCGTCCGGTGGTGAGATAAGACAAAACGATTTTTATGCAGTCGCTGTTCAAAACGTAGAGTTGTGCATCACCAACATAAAATGATATGATGTTGACCTGGCTAGGATTAGCTGTACATTGTCGCGGCAATAGCTGTTATACTGATGTTGGAGTTGAGTTCTATACTTCTTATCTATTACTATATACCTTTCTCTCTAGAGAGAGGATTGTCTCCTGTAAATAATTCCTATGCAAAGGGCGGTTCTAGACAGGAGTATTTTTGGTCGGATCCGACCGAAAAGTTGGATAAAAGTAGCATGTCGAGATAGGATGTCAGAGTATAATCCCACCAACACAGGTCGGATCCAAGATCGTTCGAATCCCCACAGGAAGATAGCCAGTTGGGTAAAGAACTTTTACACGTGTTTACTATGCTAGCTAACAGTAGGTACACAGTAATTAGGGGTCGTGGTCGTCACAATCAGAATTCTGAATTGT
>JALLAW010000371.1:0-13792 GCA_036939535.1 Cyclotella kingstonii | reverse complement strand
AATTCAAAAGACGATTGTCTGCCACTTTGTATAGATTAGTAGTGGTAATTTACTAAGTAAATTAAATTAGAAATCTCAAGCATCCAAGGGCAAATGAGAGTCACCAGATTTTTCTCCTTCACATTCACCAACAGATTCAATCACCATTATTCATCATGTCAACACTTTTACTAATTGATTTTGACTATGAATTAGAGGAATTATTTGAATTCACTTCAGATTTCTGAAAGTTTCACCAAATACTACAAAAAGAAGCAAGATGGTGTAATTAACACAATACAATATGCAAAAACACTCAATTTCAGTATTGGTAGTTCATACACCCTTATCACATAAAGCATCTGAAAGAATCCACGGCCTACATTTGAACATGAATCAAGTGATCTGTGAGCATACCTCTAGTATGTAGCATTGTGAAACAACCCATACAAACATTTCAATCACCTGTTGATGTCAACATTTTGATTGATTGCACAAATATTCTCTCATTCTTGTTAAAATTTTGGTAGATAAGTATCTTGTGAATGGCTAATGAGATACACTGCAACATGTTACAGACACTTCTTCACAGGATTTGTATTTCTGAATCAAGATAGTCAATCTAAGATGCAAGAGTCAGACTTGACATTTGCAGGAGAATGTATCTATTATGTATTGCTTGCAAATATGCTGTGTTTAAGACAGTTTTCATGGAGGTGCCTTGAGATGATGGCAAGTCCGTAAGTACAGAAAATTAGAACAAGTAGTACTGTAAATTTTATTTACATGAAATGATCTGATTACTAACAAACATTTTTTTCTAAGGACCTGACTCTCCTTCTGCCTTGTACTGCCGGAAAAGGATGCAACCAACAGGACTATGTGGGAGATATCCCAACTTATGCATGTCATTTAAGCCCAGTAGAACAATGTTTCCTTCAAGACTGCTCTCATCAATGATAAGTCTAGGAGAAGATGGGTAGTCAAATAGCTCATAGTCACCTGTTTTGTCCTTAAAAAATGAATGATTGAAGCCAAGAAAGAGAGCAATGCAAAATTTAAAGAAACATTCTGATACTGTGAGACAAATACTGTGGTAACTGATTAATGTAATTCTTACCATTATTTGAACTTCCAACTTGCGTGTCTGTTTATGACTCTCCCATAAAATGCTAATGATCCTTCCATAAGACGGCCGTTTAACTCCACGATTGAATTGAATAAGATCACCAACATCAAATCTTACACCAGATTTGCTCCTAATACAGTATATCTTACTTGAACTTGTAACTTCACTGAGGGAAAGCACATATCGTGGATCTACTGTCAATGGAAGACATTTCCTCTGTATAATTGATTGGTGTGCCCAGGCCAGATCCAAAAGAGGAGTATTAAACGGAATTATTCCCAATAACAGAGTCACATAGAGAGGAAGAGATGTGACCTGAGGAGGAAAAACGACAGGGTCGAGCAAGCAACATTCAACTTTAATTTTCTTCGATGTCTTTGGATTGTCTGAGAGAGTAACTACTGAAGCACCAAGAGCTGTCAAAATATACCTCCTGGTACAAGGAAATCAACAGAGTTCATTCGGTGTATTATGAATGTATCTGGGAAAAGAAAAAGACAAACACTAACCATTCAGGCTCTGAGTTTGGTTCAACGGCAAGAGCAATTTTCTGACCATGAAAAATTGCTTTATTGCTATTACGAATACAGCCGGGGCGAAGCCAGTCTCGAGCATTGGACGCTCGCTGTAACACAAAGGCACCAATTGAAAAGTCTAGTCCAACAGGAAGTCTATATCTTGTATAAATGTCTGAACTCATGACTTTTACTTTGTCACCATTTTCAACTTTCTTTTCGATGGCATCAAGCCTATTTGTCATGGTAGACCGAACATAACATTAGCATACGGCAATAGAATTGTCTTCATATTGTCACAACGACTCACCATTTAAAGTGTAACATGGGAACTCCAAGTGCTGCAGCAAAAATATACTTGGGACGCTTCCAATATTTATAATCAGATATGAAAAACAAAGTCCTGAATGACTCTTCACTTGTGTCGTGGCTAATTTCTATCACTTTTCCACCAAGTTTTTCTATCCTTACATTAAATGATTTCTTATCATTTATTCCAGAGTAGAAGAAATTGTAACCAAATAATGGCCCAGTTTGAAGTGACCTACTGTTTTGTTCACTGACTGAAGGTAAGTTCATATCGTCATTTTGGGTTTGATTAGAAGGTGATACACATTCTTTATTTTTCTGTGATATCTTTGGCTTTTTCGTCGGACTAGCTTTATGCATGGAATTTGCACTCATGGTTTTTCTTTTTTCGACTTTATTTGAAATAGAGTGTTTTGATTCTAGTGTCTCAGCCCACTTTCTCATTTCCGTCACAGACCTTCTTGTTCGAGTGATCGGACTTTTACCAGATCGTGCTTCCTTGTATTTTAAGTTATATTTGACTGCATGAGATAGAACAGACCGAAGTTCTGAATAAGATGAGGCATGCTTTGACAGCGCAGAACTTAACTCGTCCAAAGTTGCTATTTCTTCGAGAATTCGAAGAACAACTTCTTCCTCAGATGTGAAGAAATCAACCCCCTCTACACCATTAGCGCCTAGTACTGAACAGGGCGGCACATAGCACCAATTGCATATTTTCAATAATTTTTTGCATGATTCATACCTCCAATTGAGCTTGGGATGTGAACCTTGGGCTTTGAGGCGATCCCAAAGTGGAGTGAAAAGCATACCAACGAACTTCACTGACTCTTGGTCTTCCTGCATGAACTCCGCCGTAAGTTGCAGGCTCCATTCGGCTGTTGCCAGGGTAATAAGCTTTGCGCTACCACATAGTTTTGAATCGTCCATGGCATAATCGGAATCAAACGTATCGTCATCATTTTTTTTCCGGGATAACTTCTCAGCTCGATTCTCGCAATGGGAGAAAGCACCATCACAACTTGGTTGGTCCAAAACGACTGATGCATCAAGGTGACCACGTTTGATAGCTTCATAAACAACGTTATTGCAGGTAAAAAAGTGAACACCCAACGAAGCACCAGAATGAGGTGCAACCTCTGGTGGGAAATAGGCTTGATTGTATGGCTGAAGTCCTTCCTTGTATGTCCAGCTAAGATAAAAGAGAGCTCGTTATTCAATACATTTAAGACTCCAGAATAGATTATTTGACAAGTATAAACTAACCCTTTTTCCTGTAAAATTTTCCAAATTTCCGGCGAAAGAGATTTTACGTTTTTAATCTCATCTAATTCAACTGCTGTAAAGAAATCAGTATCACCACTAATTAACGGAGTTTTGTTGTCACTCATTTCATGCCTTTTAGAAATTTCTGACCCTTTATTCGCTTCCTCATTAGAGAATTCTGAGTGTGTGCCCTCATTACTGTTTAACTTTTTGTTTGACTTCATCAAATCATTCGTTTTCGTTGATAGAGGGGATTTGTGTGGATTCTTTGGTGTTGAAGGAAAAAGTGAAGGATTTTCATTACAATTTGGAAACTTCCTTTTCACTCTACTCCTTTTTTTCTCATAGGTAGCATTTTTTACTGAAATAGGGGAGGACTTTGGATGTGTTCGTGTAGGAGACAAAAGTGGTCTATTGTCATCACTATCTGATAAATTCACATCTTTCTGACTGCTTTGCTTTTCATCCAATTTTGTTGTGACTGTATCTTTTACCGGATGGAATACGCTGGTATGCTTTCCGAAAGATAGAAGTGAATCATTTTCATCTTCTCTGTTGCTTTTATTGGTCCGACGTTCTTTCAAAACAGCATTTTCCACTGAAGAAGATAATTCATTGGGGCGATTTTGCTTAGAAGAAATGTTCGATGGTTGAATTTTTTTCCTGCTGTCTTGCTTTGACTGAAGTTTCATTGAGATGGCATGTTTTGCTGAAGAGAGGGATGTGTTGGATTTTTTTCGTGCAGGTGAAAGGAGAAAGGAACTTTCATCATTTTTAGTCGACATCATGTCTTCAACAAGCTTGATTTTCTGTGATTTCTTTGGGGTGTTTTTTGTCACAGATTGAGGAGTTGTGTTTGGATTCATTGAGATATCTTCATCACTATCGTGTAATGTTACGTCCTTATCACTGCTTTGATTTCTCTGCAAGGAAAAATGGGGATTATTTTTCTCTGAGGGGACTTCTGACATAACATTCAGAAGTGCTCTCATATCGGCAATAGCATTATATTGCTTATTCATGTATTCATTTTTCGTCTCTAATGAAGCAGACAACTCTCCAATGATTTCGTCTTTCTCCTTGATTTCCTTTCGAAGACCAACTATGACTTGATTGAGAATTGTAACTTCCTCACGCAACTGAGTTATTTCCTTAAGCGATTGTTTTTTCTTATAAATTTGTCGTAACTCATTCGCGCTTGGAAGAGTTTGAGTCAGTTTTTTGACTTCTTCCAGTTGCCTGTGAACGTAATAGTTTGTCTGTGATTGCTCAATTGGTACTCTTTTTTCATGCAACTTGTCATTTTTTCCGTCGTCTGAATCTGACTGAGTATCAGATAAATCATCTACCTCTTCTCTGTAGCAAATACGTTTTTCTGGCATGGATATTGCAATGTGATTAGTTTTAGAATTAGGAGGAGGGCAGCCACTGTCTGATTCAGAGGATGATCCACTCGCTTTCCCTCCAAATTTTGGAATCTGCTGTGAAAGACGATTGATCTTAGCTGTTGCTAGTCTCTTATGACGGTATTGAGTTTGAGTACCATCGAATTCATCATCGGTCCCAACATTAGAGTTACGATGAATGATTTCTTCGTCCTCTGATAGATCTACAAATGAAAACTCGTCATCACTGGAAATATGCAATTTTCCTCGATTGATGTTTTTGAAAGTAGGGACGATAAGACGGGGAGAACCGCCATCATCATCAACTTCATTTTCCATTTGACGTGAAGTAGACATCCACTCTGATTGCATGACCATGCTTATATCACTGGAGTCACTTTCAGATAATCTATCGTTTTCTTTTGGCTGAGTCAGATCGATGACATCCTCACTTTCATCATTGATGGTTCTGCCAGTTGAAGAAGTTGGATCCTTATCGTAAACACTGGACTCATTGGCATCAGCAATAGTACTGTGTTTGATAGAACATACATCCAACAGATCCTGTGAATGTTGACTTGTGAGTCCATGATGGTCTTCATTACCACCATTGTTGACAACAATTTTAAGCGTTTCATTCTGACTTCTTGAAAGATCGTCATTTGGGTAGGAAATCATCGATAAGATACCATCTCCCGGAGTCTGCTTTAAATCTTCTGTATGAAATTGAAGAGAACTATCCATAACGGCGTTTTTTTCAGGATTTTTCGGTGGTGTAGCATCTGGAAGTAGTTGTGTTTCTGCAGCATACAAGGAACAATTGGTGTCTTCTGTTTGAGCAATATTGGCCCCAGTACCAAGGTCATTTTCATTATCATCGACAATGATTGGAATAATGATTCGAGCGTCTAATCTTGACTCATTCTGTTTCATAAACTGATGATCGTTGATAACATTTGACACTGGGATTCTACTCAATGAGGAAGTCTCAAAGTAATCGGTTGGATAGGAAACCAATGATAACGTGCCACTTTGTGTCTGACGCCCATCAACTTCAGGTTTGTTTTTCGTACTCTCAGGATTAGCATCGACAATGATCTTCTCGAGCTTACCATCAGTCACTGGTAATTCAGCGCACGATAATGATAGTGCTCCATCGTGATTCAACAAATTATTGGTATTTATAGCTCGAACAATACTGGTGTCATTATTTATTGCAATGCTATCGCTAACAATTGGACTATCGACTCGGGTACTACACTCTTGAATCTCTTGTTCATTAATCTGATGGTTGATCATAACACTAGACAAGTCAGCATCTTGAGCTGTAGTAGATGAAAATCGGTCCAATACGACAGATTCTAAGCCGCTCTCTGGAGCATGCTTCATGTCCACGTCGAGTTGTTGACTATTCTCAGTCTCTTCATTAGTCTGAGAAATAAGATCCATGAGGGTTTTGTTTTGAATGTTGTTATTTGTTGTTGGTGACATTGTTGCTAAAGCAGTATTACAAGTTTCTTTATCAAACAGGAAATCATTGGTTTCATCAGTTTGAACAATACAATCATTTTGACTGACAGGAGTATTCTTCGAGCTGCCCTGAGACACATCTTCTACACTTTCTAAAGCAACTTGCATGTTGTGAACATCATCTCTCTCAACTTCATTGCCGATATTGACTACAGATACATTGGTTTTATTCTTTTCTGGTGAATGCATTTCCAAATGATCATTTTGGAATGGATTTTCATTTTCTTGTGTCTGTCCATTACCTTCTTTATCCAGTGATTGACTGTTAGAGCTCATATTGTTAGTTTCAGAAGTATTATTCATATGTGTTGTTTGCAGATTTTGATCGAGAGATGACAGGACTGTCACAGAAATTTCAGATGTAAGAGGAAGAACTTGCACTTCAGCAGAAACATAGTCTGAAACATTTTTCTCTGTTGGATCATAGTTTAAAGAATCATCATTTTTTATCATTGTAGTGATCCCGTCTTGAGAATTCAATCCAATTTCTTCATCGTGGTATTTAATTGTTTCATTTTCATTTGTGTTTGTTGTTATTGTTATTATTTTCTTTGTGACTAGATGATCACTATCATTGAGATCATTCTCTTTCACTGTAAGCGATGCGTCGCTATTCTTCCTGGTGCAAGTACCCTCTTCTTCTCGGTCGTTATTGTCGTTGTCATTCTCATCATCAGCTTGTGTAAGCAATTCAGGAACCGACGTTCCAAAATTAATGGCCTGTCCTTCCTTAGCGATATAATTTGCGTCTTCAGCTTGCTCCTGTTGCTCTTGTGGCTGCGTCGTTGGGAAATCATCTTCGTTTGATTGCATTGTTGTTATCCTTGTTGGCGGTCGCACATTTGCACCTACAGTACTTTTGTGAGTCTGTCATAATAGGAAATGCTATCGTCTTATGTAACTTCGTACTACAAAAGCGAAAGAGAGAAACTAACTCTCTTTTTCACATTTATGCTTCTGTCAAATATGGTAGGAGTACTATTGTCCTATGTATCTACGTACTACAAAGAGTGAAAGAGATTACTCCTCTCTTTCATTCGCTCTCTCAGCACCACCAAGCTCATATCATACTCTAATAAAAATTTCAGTATTAGAACATTACACTGGCTCTGTAGTAATTGACAGATCTGACCACAATCCATCAGATTACAGCAGCTTCAACATTTTAATTAGGTTACAATTTTTGTCTCTAAATAGGCCCCATTGGTCAATAGTCCCTACTTTAGCCATAATATCTTTAAGCTAGATCATTTCCTTATTTTCTACACCACAAGATAACAATTTATACATAAATGGATTCTACATTAAAGCAGCTTTCTTCCCATGTATACTTTGTCTATATATTCTCTAGTGTCCTTACAGCATGAATGGATCCTGCTGAGCACTACTAAGAACATTTTTTCAGTGCACAAGAATGCTATGCAACAGCATGTCACCTCCCAAAACACAAACTCCTTATGTACCAAAAACTGTAGGGAGACTCACAAAATCATGTCTTCTACACACCTCTTCTTCTCTGGTGAGGTTATCCACACTATTAGAACCAACTCATCCACCAGCAGTTACTGCTGCATGTACCATGACAAGTGTGATACTTCTCTGTCTGTTGGATATATGGCATGTTTTCACCTGATCAAGCTTGTGTTGCAGGATCAGAAGAGAATGGTATCAAAGTTGATCAATCATGATGGTGTGGAAACCTGTTGTGTTGGCTTCCTTCAATAATGCTATGTCAAGCATAGTGGTTGGTATGATGGAGAGGTGGCTAAAGTGAAGGAGATATAGTTGGTTGATGATGAGAGTGAGATGAAGTGGTAGATGGTTCATTGGAACATGGGTTGCTGTGTTGATGAAGTTGTGCGCATCAAGTTTGTTCCTCATGTGGAGGGCATTTTTGATGAGGGAAAAGTGATGACTTGATGGAGGATAAATAATGTAGTAGTAAATTAAAATAGTTATATTATCAATCAACAATTACAACCATTACATAGTTTAATGTTTAGTGTCTCTCACCAAATTCAACATATCAGATTGAAATGTCTTGTGCCTCCTAAGACACCTACTACACTTCTGACTCTGAAATAGAAAAATCTTTGGTCAGAGCATCAGATGAGTCATCTTCTGATATGGACTTGAAATGCACTGAGTTCCTCCATCGCAGGTGTAGTTGCATGCTGTACAAGAAGCAATACAACCTCAAAAAAATTGTTTTACTAGATTATGGATTTATTGCTACTGAAACAATGCTCTGGGTTGTTTTTGGCTCATTACATTCGAGTTGATTGTCTGAAGAAATGGAAATTAGAGGTGGACGCTGAATTAAAGTCGTTGTGTGACTTCAGCGAGGAAGCACTGCTGACACAAATATGAGCCACCCTGACTATGTGTATTCCAGCGATCAACGTACTGGAAGCACCCATCTTCACTTCTCGGGTTGCTAACTGCGATGCTCACAAATTCAGATACATCAATAAAGAGGAAGAGACTAGTATCATTGCGAAGACATTTGAATCAGTTGTCAACGGAAAAACAAAAATACTTGTTGCATTATCGCCGAATGGATTTGGGTTACTGAAGGGAGTTTATTATTACGGTCCATTATCGTGCTGAGAATGGTGATAATGAATATGTCGCCAGTAAAACAAGGAGGACAAAATAGGTACCTAGTCTGTGTTTAAATTGTGTTTAATAAATGTCATTATTTAGAAAAATATCAACGTCATAAGAAATCTAATTTAAAGTACACTTTACTGTGTCTCTCTTTCAAACCATTTAAATCCATCTTTGATCCATGCGTTTTAAATAGGCATGGTATTCATTACCTTCAATACGTCAATCACCCAAGAATACGCCTCCTCCAGTTTTGGTTTCAGAGTATTATTTTGGGCAGTCACTTGATCCCACATCTGAATCATCCATGCCTCCCAGAGATTGTGCACCTGAGAATTGAATGCCTTGTTAAAAACCTATATCAACTGTTTGGCAATTTCCAGTGCACCCTCCTGGAATGTGAACAACTTCGACAACAAGATTCATAATCATGGTGACTATCTTTTCCATCATATGTGCAAGGTATGAGCCCAACATCGAAATTGGACCCACGGGTGCTTGAGCAACATATTGCTCCAGAACGATATCAATCCACTTATGTATGGCAGAGGCATCCATCCATGTCTTATTTTGACAAGAGTAATGAGAACCCGCGGGAAGCGTGCTCAGTTCTCTGCTGCCTATACAACCTTCACTCTTACCTATGAAATACAGTAAACATTATCAATATTAGATTTAGATCCGATTTTGATGTATTAGTGATTAGTCAAACCATACAAATCATTTAAACAATGACTGACTGAAGATGATCGCCAGCTGCAGAGATTCTCACAGCAGCCGTAATACGATGTGACTCATTTTTGGAAGTCCGTGTATGTACCGCTTTAGTACCTCTGCCTGCATGGATATTACACCGAAGTTTGATCCATATTTTGGATGGAACGAGGATCACGAGTTGGTCCGTGTAGAAGTGAACGAATGTCACTGATGATATCTAAGGAACCCTGAATGGAAGTATGAGGTGCTCTTTGGGACTCATGAGTCCCAAGACGGTAGGCGTAATTTTGGGCATAAAGCCAGCGTCTGATAGCTGACATTTTTCAACGTAGGATTTAGCTGAGGATTCGGCACTTGGGGATGATGCTTGTAGAATGGCAGCATTTCGGCTCACGAAAAAACCTTCCTCTCGTCTCTCAGAGATGAATTGCAACAATTCTCTGGACATGAGTTCGAGTTGAGAGGCAGGTCCACCTTGATCCACTTGCGTAGAATGTTCCTCAACAAAGTCACTGCGCTCATTGACGTTGTAGCGACGTCAAAGAGGACAAGAAGTGAGGCAATGACGGCTACATATACAGTGCATCATGATCTTAAACAAAACAAGCAAACGACACACACAAACAATGGTGGATTTCTAGGTGAATGATGCGAGAGAATTGGTTAACAATTGGATATACCGAAGGATTTTATACGTTATTTAGGTATGTGTCGCGGATTAATCACCACCCTAAGAGGGGTTTACATGCAACTAAAAAAGCGGAGTCAAAGTTTCGTACACTTGCTGGGGACTATTGACAGACAAATATGGTTTTGTCGCGGATTAATCAGCGCCACACGAGGGGTCTACATACAACAACAAAAGCTGGAGACTATTGACAGACAAATAATGCACGTTCTATGAGCAGCAGATTTGACATCTCTACAAGCACTAGAGTTTTACAGTTGTGAAAGGCACACTTCAATCTGTTCAATGTCAAGCATCGAAAACGGCACAGCCACAAACAAACATTGTCACATCAGAAGGAAACCAATACACAGCATGATGGAAATCATGTGGCTACACAAAAAATCTTCATCGGGAAAATCTCTGACCTTGATTATTTGAACCATATAGCCCAGCGAAATATGCCTCCTCTCTAGAATTCATTGATCTATATGTCCATTATGAATGTTCCAAAGGAGTAATGATTGCATCAGCAATCAACGATGTCACTGTTCCAAACATCCCCTTGCCAACATGTTTATGGCATGCCAACGCCTACTGCAGGAACACTAAACCATCCCACTCCCACAAATGTTCTAATCTATAATATAGAAGTTAAATTGGTACTCAGTCCATGATTGCACCCTCAGCCTGGTATTGTGCGTGCTTTTGCAGTATTCCTTCAACAATGTAATCACAGCATGAAAACTGCACTCACGGTAAAACAGGCATATAAAGCAGCTGAGGCAAAACAAAATCTAATTACTTTAACTACTTTAGTTAGAGATGGTGCTTGTGGCATGGATGCCCATGAATATTAAACCATATCACTTCTTCACGATCAGGAGTAGCATTAAGGAAATTTCTACACAAAGTTACACTATTAATCTACTTACATCGATAGATACGGAACTTACAGAGGAATTCAACTGCCAATCATTAAAAAAGCGCCAACAACAGCGGTGGCAAAGAAGAACAGAGGACAAATTGAGGCAGACAACACGGATAAACAGCTTCACTAATTCGCTATCAATGTCAAGGAGAGCCGTCAGACAGTACTAAAAGGCAGGAGAACAAGAGAATTAGCATTGGAGCATAAGGGAGGAGTGGTACAAGTTAATAAAACAGACGAGGATGAGAGAAGAAAGGTTACAATTTTACGTGCTTTTTATAATTTGTATCACATATTTTTACTAAGTGTTGAGACGAGGATATCTCGTAAGTTTTCCAGCGAACAGCTGATGGGCCACTGAGGCCGATGCTTTTTTGCGTCTTTGCTGTGTATATTCGACGGCAATAAAAAGACTCTGTCTGTCACTGCTTTGCAGACTTCTTATAGTGGTCATTTATTGAGATATTTTTTTATTAAAATGATGATACAATTATCAATGTGTCGACCACTACTTCGAATGCTACTACCTCACGAATCGCTAGTATTAATAAAATAATTGATGATTACAATTATCTGACATCTAGTTTCTGTCTCACATTCCTTTAACTCTAACATTCACTTTCGCACTAATTACAACTGTTTCTAATGATGATAATGATATCTAATCAAATCATTGGTTAAACTTATGCAATGATAATCACCCTTACTTAGAAGCATCGCATCTTGCTGCTGTCATCATAGGAATTAAATGTACAATTGTGCATAAACAAGATACAAGGGACTTTGAATATATTGAAAAATGGGTTTCATTATTAAAAAAGTTCAGAATGATAGATGAGAATTGTTTGATGAGACAGGAATCAATCTAATTGGCGAAGATGATGATAATTATGATGATTAAACTGGTCCTGTGAAGCAGTGGAGACTTTGGCTTCGGCAGTCAACTTCTGAGAAGGTTGTTGCAGTTAGAGAAAAAAACAATACACTGGAGAATTCAGCTCATGAATTGTCACTAAGCCCAAAGAGGAGGCATCTTCATGCTGGATCATTTAAAGCAATCAATAAGGTGGCTAAATGAATGAAAAAGCCTGCTGTGTAACTGTGAGGTGTATTGTTAGTGGTGTATGTATGCTTACATGAAGTGGACCAAATGACAGTTGATGGAAATAGCCTTACTGGAAATGCAGTAGAAACATTGAAGAATGGAAATGTAAGAATTGTATGTAAGATAGGGGTGTTACAATCTACTTACTCTAGGCAAAATGTTTCAATTGTACCAGGCGCTGGGAATAACAGCGAACTCTGTAGGCTAGACAGAGCATACCATGAGTGGCAAGGGATGCCACATATTACATAGAGAGAAATTGCTAGAACTGTTGAAGCTTCTAGTGGACAAGGCCAAGGTTTGATAAAGTCAAATTGTAGGGGGGACTTGTCAAAGTAATAGATGCAAATATTTTCTTAAAAAAATCTATACTTTAAAGTGTCATAGGAACTATTTGCCTCTGGAATCCTGTGTAAACTTATGCAATTTTATTCTTTTAGTTTCAGTTCTACAATATTTGTTCAGTTAATTATTGAAATCGTTAAAAGTAACATAGAAACATCATCACTGTATGAATGTTGGTTTTTAATCACATGAGCTACGAGAAGCATTCAGTCAAGGACAACTAACAGGACACAAACAAAAAACACTCTCAAATGACACGCAAATAGCAGCAACACAAATCCTATACCTTGATGATCAGTCCTTCTTATTTGAAACAAAACATGATGCTACTACTAGAAGAAAAATCATCAAGGAAGTTTTTGCATCTATCGGACTGGAAATTCATTGTGGGTCTGACACAAACAATAAGTTCAAGACAGAAATCATGTAAGTAACCTCGCCAGCATTCTAGAAATCCTCACTTAAAAATTAGGCCCTCACAGCTGACATGCCGCACCTCCCAGACAAATCTAACAGTTACAACCACAACACTAATAACAACTCATTTAGCATTCACACAAAAAACAAGTCTTTTCCACCATGACACAATCAGATAGAGAACAATTATACTGGAACTTGCCCAATACAATCAAATTCTACCTGGCTGACAACAAAGTTGATTTCACGGCACAACTTAAATGCCAAAGCTCAATATTATCCTTCAATTTCTCTGGCAACAAAGACATACAATCCTTCCTAACAAAAGCAAGTAAGGCAATGGGTGCTCATCAAACTTCTGGAATAACCCATACACAGACCTAAAAGCCAAACAACTTGTGTTCTTTGCAATACCTGCAAATCTATCACTATGGGGGTGCGAAAAGTGGTCGTTCCGTCAATCTCATCTGAACACACTAAATGCCTTTAAGCATAAGAGCGTACGAATCATACTGCGGAACAAAATGTTTGAGGTTAGAGAATACTACATCAAAAACACATGCACTTGAAAAATAATCCATGACATCCCTAGTTGTCAAACACTAATAATAGCTCGTCAAATAGCGTTTCTCGGAAAAATAGCAAGGTCACCAAACACACATCCTCCTAAACAACTTCTCACAGCATGGATAAACAACACAAGACTCAGGTCAGAAATGCTCACTACAAATAGAAAAGCACTAGTCTTTGGACTCAACACACTCCTCCCTAACATAACGATGAAAACAATTACATAAAAGTCAAAAACAGATGGTACTCTTTTGACAAAAACTGTTCCCTATCCAAACGGTTAAATTATTTTATGGATACACATTGCACTTCAAAAA
>JALLAW010000370.1:0-13832 GCA_036939535.1 Cyclotella kingstonii | reverse complement strand
TGCCCGATAGTGGAGGCAGCATTCACTTTCGGTGAGAGATAAATGAGAGAGTCTCCGAATTTCGGACTTCACGTAGGAATTGAACTAGCTACATAATCCGCTAATAAAAAAACATTTTTTAAAACCCGAATCCGCGACTAAAAAAAAACAGGAGTAGTATCATTCTATGATAGGTATGCATTAGCACAATTCTCAAAACAGCTCAATTTCCATCAAAGTATACCATAGTAGTCAGATGCTTAAAATGCGGTGTCTAAAGAGACTATAAACTCTACTGTTTGGTTGGCTCAGTAATTTCTTACATAATTATTAGACCATGGTAGTCAAAATCCAGTTTTTAGATGCATTAATAATCTAAAATATTTCAACAAGAAGTTCAAGCTATTATGGATATGTGCACCTTAAGTTATATGATTTTAATAATGACATTAAGACTTGAAAGCATTTTTTTCTTCTGAAAACGTATTTTTAGTCCTACTTCATTTACAACATCTATCATAGCTACAAATTCAGTATATATTATTGAAATTATTATGCTTAATCTCAAGCATGTATATCAAGAGAAAGAGATGTAGCCTGACATAAAAAATGCCATTTATGCTGCTATCACATAGCATGATACGCTAACATGCTACAACACCACCAATGTGATAGATCATGGCAACAGAGTAGGCAGAGAAATAAAAATAAATGGATGCCTAGGAGAAGGAAGGCAATCACATATTGATCCCCTAACAAAAGCTTCCATTCAAGTTAATACTTATTATAATTCAGAGCAGTAATATTGTTGTCACATGAGTTCACTTCAATAAGTAGGAACAAAAAATAGTGACTTTACCATGCTATGTGAGATAAAAAATAGTCACATAAACGTCAAAAATCAACACTATGAATCAAGCTATTACGCTTAGATAGCAAATTTTGTCCAAGGTGTGTAATTGAAATGAGAATCTAAATACCATCACCTGGATGTTTTGATTTTCGATTGGCTACAATACATTTTTGTCTAGACATGAGCCTCTTTTTTACACTTTACAGCAGCACCCTTTTTTATCTACTGTAAATAGGATTTTGTCATCACTCAATTATGATACTATATTTGTCTGTCAATAGTCCTCATCAGTCAATAATCCTCACTGCAGCGATTCTATGTTTAAGCTAGCTAATATCCTTAATTTATACACATCTAGATAACATTAGATACATGAATGGATTCTACATTAAAGCAGTCTTATTCCCATGTACAATTTGTCTATGGTATATGTAATGCGATCACAGTGCGAACAAATTCAGCTGAGCGCTACAAAAAACATTGTTTCAGCCCACAAGAACACCATGCGATGGCATGAAACCTCCCAAAATGCACACTCTCTACTTAGCAAAAACTATAGAGAGACTCACAAAATCATGTCTCCCACAAACATTTTGCTCTCTGGTGAGATCACCCACATCAATTGAACCAACTCTTCCAGCAACTGTCGTCGCTGCATAAATCATGAGAAGTGTGCAACTTTTCTTGCCGTTGGTGATGTAGTATGTTTTCACGTGATCAAGCTTGTTGTTGCAGGAGTGGGAGGGAATGGTACCAAAGTTTATCATTTGAAGATGGTCTGGAAACATGTTGTGTTGGATTTCTCCAACAATTCTATGTGAAGCATAGTGCTCAGTATGATAGGAAGGTGACGAAAGTGAAGGAGATATAGATGAGGATACTGTGACGAAATGACAGATGGCTCATTGAAACACGGGTTGCTGCCTTGCTGGAGTCAGAAGCCCTATATTTGTTCCTGGTGTGGAGGATTTTTGACAATAGAGATGGCGATGACTCGGTGGAGGATGAGTAATGTAGCAATAAATTTATGTAGCTACATTATTGAACAGCATTTGTATTTATTTATAGATTAACTCATAATGTCTCTCGCCAAAATCATTTGCCATTTCTCTCATTGTAAGGCAATTCCAACAATTCATCCATGTTGGGTTCTGTAGTGCTGCCTTTTCTTAAACTGTGTTATTACATAATTATTACATTATCAAGTATCACAGCCCAACTCGATTACTTTGGAATGTCTTGTGTTTCCCAAGACACCAACTGCACTCTACCATTACCATCTTCCTACAACTCCAAAACTGAAGAAACCTCGGTTAGCGACCCATCCGTAGCATCAAAGGACTCCTCTCCTGATATGGAAGTGAAACACTGCAAGTTCCTCCCTCACAGGTGCAGTTTCTTTGAATACTAGTAGTATTATACTCTCGTAAAAATTGCTTTCAACAAAGACTACTTTGTTAGCACTGATAAAAAATGGTTACTAAATTTTCTCATCATTCCAAAAACTGGATTTTTTGCCAATGAAACAACCTATTTCGGCTCATTATGTTAGTATCGATTGATTGAAGAGTTGGAAAACTAGGTTGAAGTGGAACTCCAATCGTTGTGTGACTTCGCTGGAGAAACATTGTTGAAACGACTACGAGCAACGATGGTTATGCTCATTCCAGCAATCAACGTACAAAATGCACCTGTCTTAAGTCCATCGGTTGTTAACTGCAATGCTCACAAATTCAGATCCATCGATACAGAGGAAGAGACTGGAGTATTTGTGAAGAAGAATTTGATTGAGTTCCCAAAAGAAAAACAATTCATTTTGTGGACATTGTTGCATTGGCGCTGAAGGGTTTCGTGCTATTGAATAGAGTTTTTCTTGTTAAAAAGAACATCAAACATATTTAATACAAAAAGAATATGGCTTTGACAGGTCTAATGAAATGTCAACCAAAGTTTTTGGGTGCGAAGATCGTTGTCATTGCGGTAAAATGTTGTGCTGATGGCGATGATAATGCGAATGTAGCGAGTGAATAGATGAGATCAAAATAGTTTATTAATATTAATTAGTGCATGGTTTGATTGTGTTGTAATTGTAACAACTAGAGTATGATTATTATTAGATATCTGTAACTCTAACAGCAACATGAATTTAATACTTTAACGTTATGTTTGTTAACATGATATGTTTATTTTGGAGTACACTCAGATGTGTCTCTTTGTCGAGCCACTCAAAACCATTTTTTCGCTATGCATTTTCGACAGTTACCAACGATATCACCTTGAATGCATCGACCACCCAAAAAGACACTTTGTCTCGATTTTGTCTTGGAGTATTTTTTCGAGCCCTCACTTGAACCCACTTGTGAATCGTCCATGCCTCCCAGAGATTGCGCTCATGTGACTTGAATGCCTTGTTGAACCCTACATCAATTAGTTGAAAATTTTCAGTGCACCCACCTGAATTATGAACAACTTTGGCACCATTGTTCTGAATTTTGGTGACGAACTTTTCCATCACGTTCGCACGGTACGAGTTCAACATCAACACTGAAACTATACTTTTCGGCAATTGAGCAACATATAGCTGCAAGATAGCAACAAACCACTCATGCATGATAGAAACATTCATAATTCCCTTGTCTTGGTAAGCACCATAAGGACCATCAGGAAGCATGTTCAATTCTCTGCTAGTGATACAGCCTTTATTTTTTTCCTGAATACCACAGTTACATTTTTCAGCGTTACATTTAGATGAATGTACTTTTAAAGAAGTAAAACTTCACACCTTTGAATTAATGCTAGGCTGAATAACGACACCAGCTGCAGCGGTTGTCACAGCGATGGTAATGCAATGTGACTCATTTTTGGAAGTCCATGTGTTTACTGTTTTAGCCCCTCTTACTTACAAAGTGGTAACAAACAGAAGTTTGAATCATATTTAGAATGAAACGAAGATCACGAGTTGGTACATAAAGAAGTGGATGAATGACTTAGATGAAATCAAGGGAATTCTGAATAGCAACATAAGGTGCTCGTTGAGATTTGTGAGTCTCAAGACGATCGTTGCCCACCAGCAGCAACTGCTGCATGATGGCCTCTCTCTTTTCATCCGTCACATACCTATTCCTACAAGGACAGCCGTCAGAGTCATCTGGAGGAGATTCAAAACGGTTATGGAGCTCATAAGGTTCCAGGTTACCATCGCAGAATTGTAGGAGGGAAAGATATCTTCGTCTGCATCAGTAGTGCTGTGGGAGGATTTGGTGGTGGTGGTACTGAGTTTAAAAATTGTGTGATATCACAAGTGTCACTATCTTTAGGCTTCTTTTTTGGGAGATTCGTATGTGGTAGATATCTCAATGTGCGCTTAAAAATTTGATCCATCCGACATAAAATCAGGTGAAATCAACAGATACATGGCCAAAAGTTCCAAAATATTTGGTCAATATTCAGCATTGAATATCTTGATTATTTTCGTCAGATTTTCAAGATCTCTTCGGCTATGGGTAGATGAGAAACCTAGCTATGCGACTGTAATGTGATGTGCACAATCTCTGAAATTGAGGAGCTGTCAAAATTCCTATCGAATGTATACATTGTTTCAACCGTATCTTTTACAATAACTTCGGAATTATTTATGCTACAAACATGTTCAACTATCATTAGATAGCTCGTTGAACATAGATGTGTCTACGTATCAGACACATTCCAAACGGATGAAAACTCTTCATAAGTTTTTTATAAGTAAAAAGATATCATAGTAGTATATTTATTCTAAAAGTACTACTCTATTTTTTGCAGTATGACTTTGGCATTCCTCTATGTGTGACCAATCTCGTTGCACAGTTCCTATCTAGCTCTGCGAGGTTGCGTTTTGACACATTATTGACAGCTCATCAGTGAGTACCTTCCCCCTAGTTCTCGCCTGAATTCGGATGTATTTGGAGTCCTATTTCTGAAAAATCAATGATCAAATGCCGATATGTCGAAAACATTACGAGTAATATTTTAATGCCAGCTTAATTACAATTACAATTATTTTAGGAGGTGATATGTCTAGTGCAATGCTAACTTTATTACTTTTCTCGTTAAAGAGTAAAGCAAGAATGTACACATCTGCTACGAGAGAATTCGACCTTCAGGACAATGGCCGTTGGTCTGTGAATTCAAAGCGGATTACGGTTTATAATCAACTTATTTGTTTTTAATTCTAATATACAATCGACTCTAGTCGCGGAGCCTTTTTAACGCAGCAATACTCTTCTTCTTCAACAGAGACCATCCCCTTTCTATCTGATAGCGCCACCTAAACTAATTCTTCGAAACAAGGCCTCCATCTCTACCTCCACCATGAATTAATTCATGGATAAGAGTGGAAGAGGTAGACCTTTTGTCCGCTGCGACTTTAGGCCCTACAGCCTCGACGAAATCTGCTCTCTTGATGACGACCTTCAATTCCGTGGCTTAACCTCCATCTACTGAACCCCTCTCTACACCGAACGAACGGTCCTCTGTGGCGCGGTTTAACTGTGTTGACCTCCTGGTCGTCGGGATAATGAATGCTTTGAATGAACAGACTACAGTTTCCTTGGCTGACGCGAAGATTACCAATACAGGCTCCATTGCCATGGACGACGCTTCTTCTCGATCGGCGAGGCCACTCAGGACCAACTTACCTAGCGCCATGTGTCCACAAGATTCATGATCATCTCTCTCGAAGAGTAGAGACTTTATCGCTCCAGTCCTGGGACTTTTCCAGCTGGATTATGAGGGCCTACCACTAATGGCGAAAGATCTCGCTAGAGAGTAACTGGAACAAGAGATTTTTCATCTCAATTGGCCTAGGAGAGTTTGGGGGGCAAAAAACACACCAAATTTCGTCTCCCTCCTCAGATCCCTCTCCAATTAAAGGTGTTCTCCACCAGCCCTCGGGTCAAAAAATCACTTTTGGTGACCCTGTCCCTACTCCTCCAGTTAAAGAAAGCGAGATCGAAATGGTTATTCTGGAATTCGGCGTGAAAAACTACCGAAGGGGTGGACGTTTGGAGAATGTTTGATGAGGCCATGTTGGAGGCCCTCAAATTCATTCAGACTAAAAAAGAAGGTGACAGCGCGGCAAGATTTCTTCCGGTAGCCCCGGATCTGGCCTTTATCACCAAAATCTCTGAGTTTCTAACCTCACATACAAGCCGCGGTAAATAATTTCATTTTAACACCGCCAATCCCTACAGAGACTACTCTCAGGATTAGTGGCTCCTGCATCTTGAACTCCAGGAACTCTCTGCGAGAGAGACCTCACTGAGTGCAATGTGAGCCTCAAAATAAAACTCTGCCAGGCCATTCATACAGACCAGAAGACCATGTTTTTCGGCGTTCCCAACAAACAACCGTGGAAGAGAATATGCCTCCAAGTTCATGTCCTGCCTTGGGGCGAACATTAATCACTGGATGAGGGGCCATGGCTGCTACGAGGATAATGCCTTGAAACTGGTCATTGCGAGCTTTGACCACAAACAACTTGTGGTCATTAAAAGTACGAAGTGGAGTAGCAAAGGTTACGCTTACGTCACGTCTGGTGATTCCTCACTTTTGGCCATGAGAAGCAGTAACGTCTTTGATTTCAGTGCTGTGCCGACACTTCGCGAACCACCTAGTAGTGTGTCCAAATCAAAGAAGGCCAACGAAGAGGACGTCTATATTTCGAATTAATTGGCCTCGCGAGGATATCTGGAAAATCTCGCCACCAAGTCTCGTCCAGGTCTATTTGCTCTCTCAAATATTCTGTTTTCACCTCCAGCAGCACCAAAGCTGGAATAGACTTTTCAGATAGTGACTGCAGTGACATCTCTGAGGATAAATATGTCGATCTGCGATCCTGTTCTCAGTATCGCTCTGACGCTTCTATGTCAGGATATGAGTCAGGGGTCAGCAAGTTCTCTGGCCTGTCCTCGCCGTCAGAGAATGTGGCTGGGCGACCTCTGAGGTTCTTATGGATTTAGAGGACGACATGTCCATCTCCACTTTAGGTCAGCCAGATGCCATTGATATAACATTTGACTAGGACGACATAGACTCTGTTCTTTCCACCTCAAAGTGGCCAAAAAATTTGATCAGGATTCCCACCTCACCTTCGTTCTTCCTTGACTTCCTGGCCGTGTAGCTTAGAGGCGATGTAATTCTTATGTTGGGAATGATTCAATTCCTGGAAGAGAACATTGAGGCGCTTCGAAGTAAAATCCCAGATGAAGACTACCTTTCTTCGAAGCTACTTTCCGCACTATGGGAAGAAGGAGGCATCTCCGTAAGCTCCAAGTCGTCCTTCCTTCGTCAGTCGATGGAGATTCTTGAGTCCCATTGTATTGAAACCCGTAAGGGCGGCACAATTTAGAAAAAGATTAGAAACACAACGGCTATTTACTAGGAATATTCTATGCAATGAGTTTTGCTCCCCTTTCAATTCTTGTGGAGTCTCCGCAGGACAAAAACTATTTATTCAGGGTAGGCAGCTGTCGCTCCGAGTGAGGAGTTTGGGAGAAGAGCAGACAATCCAAGAAGGTCGAATACTAACTCGTTCGGATATCTTATAGATGAGAAACCGTCGGGTGTGTTCCGGTTTCTGATTTGTCAATTAAAGGGCTGCTAATCCTTCGCGACTAAATATATTAAATCAGTGTTAGTAGATAATCTTATGTCTAGGCTTGATGTCAACTTTACAGGCCTCTTAGAACTTGACCGCATCTGGCATTTCTCTCAGCGAGACCATCTCTCCAGTTAGTTTTACAAAGGAAAGGTGCAAGTGATTACTTCTTTCAATCGCCACCTTTACGAATGCATATTTCTTCACCAACCCGGAGGAGTGGGGCTAATAACCGAAGGTTATGCATCACAATACACTAAAGGCTGGGAGGAGGACTTCTGGAAGCTCGGCCAATGGGTGTCCAGGAAAATCTTTATTAATCTGGCAAATGTATCTCGTGTTGTGGAAACCCATCGTAGTGGTTCATCTACCTCTAACGGCCTGAAAACCATTTACAAACAACATCTGAGACATATCATCTCTCAGCAGCTTGGTCTTTCTTCCAGCCTTCACAGTTTTTCCCCACAAGAGCTCTTATGGATTGCAACGACTCAATTACCACAGGTTCCTATCATCGCAATCTTGAACGGGCGATCTTGGACCTTGAAGAATTCTCTTACCGTGCCTGGAGCAAATCTACTTCCGCCACACACATCAATGGCTCGATCCCTATTAACGGGTCTTTAAAATCTGAGGTGGCCAATCTTAAAATCCTTCCTTTTTCGGATCCTCCCGGCGACCACAGACTCTTTGTCTTCGACGTCTCGTCAACCCTTTTCCTCGGACAACCCACCTATAAGATCTGCAAACCGATCGGACGAAGACTGGTATTGGCGAACCAGAGATCAGTACCTAACTGTCTAAAAGAGGTGGAAATCTAATTTGATATTCATCGGATCCTCCAGCACCTACAGCTCCTAGAGGACCATGTCGTCAAGTTGAACCCCTTGGTCTCGGCGCCTCATGACGATCCACAAACAGATCACTGGGATCCGAGCCTATGCAGAGAAAACTTTTCGGAGAAATCTTCCACCCTCCTTACCCTTTGTCAGGAGGTTAAATTATGGTACGATAGGTCTCATGCGTTACAATAACTACTACGCTTGCGATCGGGTAGAGTAAGGATCAGAGGAAACTCCCTTAGTGTCGCCCGCAGGTGTTCAATCGTAGATCCTGGAAGTTGGTCAGTCGAGGAGTTTCTACAGGGCGTTGCCTATTTCAGAGAGAAAAAGAGACTCCTTTCTCCTCTGGCGAAAAGTCGCCGCAAATTATATCTGCAGTCCTGTCTACAATGGCCATAAATTCAGGCGATTCGACTAAAGTCAATATTATTAAAGTGAAATGTCTTTCTGAGGCTAATAGAGACACGTGGAGAGCGATTAAAAGAGCCACCAAGCCCCTCGCGGGAAGGCAGTGTGACTAGAGTCATAACAGTCAGAGATGGAGTCGAAATGACACACACCACTAAAGTGGCTATTGAGGAGGCGATTCAAAACGAGGTTAGAGGTAGATTTACTTTAGCACATGATGCACCAATCATGAAATCCCCAATTAGCCAAAGACTTAGACTTCTCAAGAATGAAAAGGTTGCAAAAGAAATGGTCTGGTGTGATCAGTCTCCACCAGCGGACCTAGATGAGGCCACCAAACTAGTCTTTCTCGAAATAGGTAAAATTATTGGCCCTATATCGGATTTGGATCTTAGGGTCAGTCAAGATGCGATTGTCGCCTATTTGTGCTAAAGAATTCACATTATCTTCCTGCTCCAGTATCCACTTTGGCCAATATAAAGCGAGTGTCAAGAGGAATATCGTTGCAGAGGTGATGGAACGCCAGCTAAACCATACCTCATCCACGTGGGTCTCTCCTGAAAGCTGGGGTGTTGGTCTTAAAGTTCTGTTGGAAAAAATTGATGGAGTTGTCCTAGTAGAGAAACTATGTGCTATTTAATTATAAGAAGCCGACTTAATTTTTTTCACCATTTCTTCTTTGGATGTCTGGCGCTGAAACCGATGGAACAGGCTAATCTTCTCTCAGATGAATTCTACTGGAAGTTCAGTAGCACGGCGGATTTTCTCCTTCTAAATGAAATCTACGTAAAGTTTCGTAGCACGGCGGATGATGCCAGGCTAGACAAGACTCTGACGATTGACCTCTCCAGTCAACCTATACAAGCATTAGCTATAGTCTCAGTAGATGGCTACGACAGAGTCAACCACGTTCGTATGTCTCTCACCTGGTATGCCCTCTTTGGGGGAAACAAAAAGCCGATTGAAGCGGCCCTGCATAGCCTAAAAACATGAAATTCTATCAACGTACCGGATACGGAGATTTGTCGTCCTGCCTAACCGGCACCGAGAATAAGTACTTCATGGGTTTGGGGCAAGGAAGTAGGGCAGCTCCTGCGGCCTGGCTGCAGTTAAGTGAAATCTTCATGAATATACAAAAACAAGGGGGCATGGGGGCCGGTTTTACTTCTCCTACTTGCAAGACTCTACTGTGCTCGGCCGGAGCAGTATACGTAGATAACACTGATTTGCTTCCTTCCACCAGAGACTGTCAATCACTCGAGGATCTCCTTCCACACACTCAACGGGATTTTCTCTGTGGCACGACTTCTCTCCATTCTACAGGCAGGGCCTTCAAATAGAAGAGCTGTATCTGGTTCGGCATCGACTACGTCTGTCCAGAGAGCCTCTGGTCCTTCAAGCATTGATGATCTTGCCCTCAAAATCCGGACTCCAGATTGTACTCACATTACGATTGAACGCCTTCCTCTGGATCAAAGTAATCCCCTGAGTCCCTGGGTACATCTGTCTCACAGAATATTGAAGTGGCGCTATGTCGAGGGCTCGCCATTTCACGAAGACGACGAGACACTGAAGCAACTTATTCCCTCTCCACTCCTACGTCATCAACGAGAACTTGGGCCAGCTTTCTCGGCTCCATGACCTTCCTCAGAGGTCATCAGTGTCATCCCCTGAGTCCCTGGGTTCATCCATGTCACAGAATATGGGAGTGGCGCTACTTTGAGGGTTTGCTATTTCACAACGAAGACGAGACACTGAAACAGATTATTTCCTGTCCACTCCAACGTCATCAACACTTTATCTCTCGTGGCAGTCCAAGAATCTCGATTACGGATCACAATCACTATCTCCAAGCCTCGGTGTCAGACGTAGGATTAACGATAAACTGCGCTACTCGGTTGAGGGTCCCTTTATGTCCATGAGATCTACATCTTTTTTCGATTTCCTCTCTGAACATGAGGGGAACTGGATGTGGTCACATACTCGCTCTTCTTTTCAGAATGAGAAGCTGTGCCGGAGACTAGGAGCTGCTATTTCTAACGGCTCTCTTATCGGTGTCACTGATGATACTTTTAGCCTATCGAAAGATAGCAACCTCACTGTGTCTGGTTGGATACTGTACTGTCAAGAAACTTGCGTTCACATGTTCGGCTGGTTTCAAGAGCGCAGCACTTCCGCTTCTTCTCATCATGCTGAACTTCTAGGGATCTTTGGGCTGCATATCCTCCTTCTTGCCCTCTCTGATTTTTATCAGATTCAAGACTGGGAAGCAGAGAATTGGTGTGACAACAAAAGTGTGGTGCCCTCACACTTGAATTGGGCCACCGAATCAAGTCAAACTGAAAGTGTGCTGACATTTTAAGATGTCTGAAGAATGTGAAATCACATTTGTCCGGGAACATACTGTATCGACTTGTTTCTGATCACATGGACCAAGCTCTTCATTGAAAGGCTCTATCTCTCCCTGAGAAATTGAATTGCGTCTGTGATGAGCTAGCCAAGGGTGCTTTAGAGCAACCAACTATCTAAAACACGAACATCCTTCCCTTGGATTTTGCTGCGGTTTATTCTCCGTCAAAACTCACATCAGGGCTTCCGGAGGATATGAGGTTTGCAGCTGGGCTTTACTCTCTCAAGGATGTTTTATGTAATAAGGAAAGATATAGAATGACCAATGACAGCTATGACATGGTCGACTGGCCTTCCCCTCATAGGGCAATATCGAAAGCCTCACCTACCTTTAAAATCTGGCTTTCGAAGCAGACTTCTGCATTCTATAGCATTGGTTCCCAAGTTTCACGATACATTAACGGAGAAATCTCCTCGGCCTGCCCTAACTGTGGACGCATTGAGACAGTCGGTCACCTCTGCGTGTGTTCGGACAGTCCTCAAACTTTTCTTCGATGACGTGACCGACTTGGAATTCTGGCTGCTGAAGTATAATCGAACGGACCAGGAACTATCTAATCTTTTACCAAAGTGTCTCCTCTTCTGAGGTACAGTGAAGTTCCGCGACTTAGGACCGAATTCTTCTAGGATCGAGTAACTGGCGGTAGAATAGGATGAAATAGGCAGGAGAAGGTTTACGGAAGGAGAGATTAGCAAATCTTTCCTATTAATTCAAAAAACCTATCTGCAGTTTTGTGAATAATCGATCTCTCCCTTGGCTAGGACCTCGCAACTCATCACCAAACTCCTTCAACTCTCCCACTCTCATTGGCTTCTCCGCAATCTGTGTGCACATGACAGACTTCAGGGTGCGAGGCTCCTTCAATCTAGCAGATCGAAGCTTTAGTTGACTTGGACGCTACGTCAGTCACTGAGGAGTGCATATTTCCTCTTGAGATTATTTTTGGCACTCTCGGCTCGTCCTCTATAGAACAAAAAAATACTGGTTGACTGCCATCGACACCGCCTTGAAATCATCAACACACCCTCGCAAGGTAGGAAACAGACGGGTAGATTGCAAGAACTGCAGCGTTAGGTTGCCTTTATCAGTAGCTCCTCAGAGAGATTAATTCCACTGCTCCCTGCCTTTCCACTATTACACAGTTCCTCCGACCAAGCGTTTAAGCTGCCACGACTCGCTTGACAGAAGCATTTGTGCGATGGAGAGACCTGGACGCAGAATAATCTGGAGGGTAAAAATGTCTGGGTGGCTGGAGACTACTTGGATGCCGGGAAAATTCCGGTTGCCAGGCAAGACTTGGAGGCCAAAAATTACTAAAAGGCAGAAAATGACTTGGAAGTGGAAGACCTAGAGGTCGACAATGACTCCAGGTCAAAACAGACTCGAGGACTGGATGACTTGGAGAGAGAAGCAGAGTTAGGCTAACTGGCTCTGTGTCCGACACATCGAAATCACTTTGAAGTCAGAATCGACTATAGGCAGACAAGGCCTGGATACCGAAACGAACTCGGGAGCCGAAAAGACCTGGAAGCCATATAACTCAGTTATCGGTAACGCCTTGATGGCGGAGGCTAACCGGAGGCCGGAGATTTTTTAGAAAAGTGGTTTCCCTTGGGGGGACTATGGTATGGACAAGAGAAAGCTTAGTTGAGTCTCTTCCAGCTACTCTTGGCCTGGCAAACCAATATTGAGCTTTCCTGCCCAAAATTGGTGTCTAATGGAATCATGCACGCTCAAAAAAATAGAGAGAGAGAGAGAAAGTATATATAGGGGATTCTTCCGCCTCGGACACTTGTACATACCTTGCCTTCTGAGCACATCTTTCTTAGGGAGGACTTGTGATCGAGCGATCAAAAAAATTGAGAGCCAAAATGATCTGGAGGCTGGCAGACTTAGAGATTAACCTAAGTAGGTGGCCCAATTGGGCTAAACGGATCGGAGGCTGTTTATGACTGAAAGGACTTGGCGGCTTAGTGAAGACCCGGAAGATGAATAAAACTTAGAATTTAAAACATACTCGGATACCATAACAGAAATGATACTGGGAAGTTTAGATGACTAAATAAGTGTTCGAGGCCAGTACCGGAGGTCCACACTTAGCATGATTCGGAGGATGCGAGAATGACTTTGAGGTCGGACATTATTCATAGGTAAAGAATTAAGTGGAATACCCAGGGGTCAAACAACAAAAACAAAAAAATTGTTGCAAGCCGGAGAGAACTGGAAGTTAGAACATCATGGTTAGTGGAGTGCCTTGGTGGCTGAGGTGCCGCCAGCCAAAGCCATTCTGGAGAAGCATCGTTTAGATCTTGGGAACTGACAAGGAAACGTTCAGTTGGGCCCCTTCCAGCTACTTCTGTCGCAGAAAACCATTGCTGTGATCTGCCACCCTTAAATTGAGTTCTCCCATCCAAGAATTAAGTTCTCACGCCATTGGACTCAGGAAACGTCCTAAGGCCAGAATTGACTGAGCGGCCGGTGATTACTTGAGAGTCAAGAGAGTTTGGTGGCTGGGAGAAATCTGTAGGCCGGGTAAGACTTGGAGGCGGGAAACTACTCTTAGGCAGGGAACGTCTCCTCATCAAAAAACTTTTTGATGAAGAGCAGAAGAAGAACTAGAAGCTAGAAGGTGGGTGGGAGGCTGGAGATTATAAATTAAATTAAATTTATCTTATAAAATTACCACTATTCTACTATAACGTGGCA
>JALLAW010000369.1:0-13828 GCA_036939535.1 Cyclotella kingstonii | reverse complement strand
CAGATTGTTAGTAAATTGTTTGATTGTATGAAAAATGTATGAAATCATTTTTATGGGATTGTAGAGCTCATAATGTTTTTAAAACCTCCATTTGTTAGTGCTATTCTTGCTTATGGGCTATGAATGTTGAAGAGAAGTGTTTATCATTGTGTATAAATATGGATTGAGTGATTGTTACTCACCTAATCCAACACCATGATACACTGGGGATTCTTACTGAATAGAGTTGGTTAGGACAGCGTAACATAATTATTTTAAAGTCCTATCACCTCTCTTGAAGCTTTTGGGGGAACAACGAGGGGTGAAGAATCTGTAGAGGGGTAAGCACTGAGTAGTGAGACATCACCGTTCAGCGTTGCAAAAGCATGGCAGAAGATAGAGAGCACAAAAATGAAGGAAGTAGAGAGAACGCCTAGAACGAAAATCATTTGAGCAGTGGGACTCAAAGAATAATAATTCAGAATTTGCGGGATTGAAAAGTCGCATAATCACGATTTGGGCAGCCAACTACACTTCAAAATTCAATATGAATCTGAAGAAAATAGCCAACTACATTCAGAGGGGATATTCAAAATGTAATTTCAATGTCCAGCGCCAGGGTATCTGGGCACTGAAGCAAGCAAATATTGCTTGTTTGTTTTTCCAAGGACTGCAGCTCTCAAATTCCGACTACATGGAAGTGCTAGTGGCCCATGTTAATATTGTTGATGTATATTGCGGGCCAGTCGAGGAGTGAACCTGCTCTTGTGATAGGAAGGCTGTTAGCCGCATGTAATTCCAATCTTGCCCATCTAACTCAGATAAAACTATCAACTGCAACAAAGGGTACAGGATTCCTCACAATAATGTTGGCGCTGATAGTGAAAGACATTGAAAACTTCGAGAGGATCACTTAAATGAACACAACAAAGGCATTGACAACTATCCTATAACCATTGATGCAGCAATTCTTTTGCTCAACAATTACAAGCTTCGAAAGCTAGTAGAAACTCGTGTGATGGGATGATTTTTGTTCATGCGGAAAAGAATCAAAAATAGAAGATTGAGTGCAGGAATTGCAATGAGGATGAAATCTAATTAATTAGAGCTTGTTACTTTGGAAGGAAATGATAATATGAAAAATTGAGAGGATGCAAAGACAACAGTAACATCATGAACAGAGTTCAGAGAACAGGAGTGATAAACTCTGATAAATCAAAATCACATGGATGAGAATACATATGCATCCTGTGCAAGAACAACATACCCCTCCTTGCTTTGGGATATAAAAATGGAAATGTGTGGTCATAATGGTCATGGAAATTCAGGAAGTGTTTTAATGAGAGAAATTGTTACAATCAGAAATTTGCGTAGTGGTTGTGTCAACAAAAATGTAATTGCTATCATCATGAGAAGATATTTAATTCCTACCGTGGCATTTTTTGATATGATTACAAAACATCGCAAGATTGAGACTTCTAAACTTAGAAAAATAAAGTAAAACGTTTTGTGAAAAAAATCATATAACCCAGCTTTCCAACAGTTTGTTGTGCCGCCTACGTCATGAAATTAAACTCTTGGCTCAAATCCAAACTTGAGAAAGTGAATTCAGGATATCTAAACACAGAAACATGCGATCAGCTTACAATACGAAAAATAGGAGCTGGGCAATGTAGAAACTCCCTCATATAGCGAGGTGCCACAACTGTCCAAATGACAGTCACCATAGAACCTCCACTTGAACTCCCTGCCGTGAGGATCCTTCCTCTTTACATATACATAATTTTTCTATATTTCATTTGGATCTTTGACACTCCGATCTGAAGTGTCAAAGATCTTTCATCTCACAAATTCTCATCCGATTTTGTGCCAATGCAAATGGGTAAAGAATTCTAAAGTTTAGAGGCTAGCTTTGACTAGCTAAATTAACTATTATAATTTCATATGCAATTCACTTTTTCATCTCGTTTACACTAGTTTACATCTACACTACATGCAAGTCCTTAGTAAAAGGACACTCCCCACTCCTCCGCTTCAAGAGCCTCAATCGCTGCCCCCACAGTCTCTCACCTTCACACAAGTTTCTTATTCCATCTTACATCGAGCTGCTGCTGCTGGGTTCTACCAATAGACTCTTAGGACTAATATATGTTATGTATGTTGATACAGTTCACATCCATAAAAATTTCAGTCATATAGCTGAAGAATTGAACTTCAATTGGTGTTTGTTTGATGCTCCCTACATCTTGCTGTGTTTCAGATGGCACCCAAAAAGATCATTGTCTGCCACACTATAGAATATGTAGTGGTAATTTGTTAAGATGAATAAATTATTGCTCAGCTCCTCCTGCTGCCTCTAATGCCAATTCCTCATGAAAATATCAAACCTGAGCTATCACCGGAAATTCTCAATCCTCCAACTCTAAGGTCAATGTCAACGCCCACAGAGCATCCTCCTTGCATCCTACCAGCGAAGCTACTCATATTTTCTCACTAATTGTTCATTTATCATCCTGTGTCCCCTCCTACGTTCCATTCTCTCTCTCATGCTCCACTCATTTCTCTTCTACCAGTCCTTCTCCACTTGTTATTAGATGCTGATACCTCACTCTGTATGAGCGAAATACAATCTTCCAAAGTGATCTAAAGATCATAGCTAGAACTTAGAGCTTAAACTAAGGTAAGTGAGTTCTTCATGTTCAGGTGTTGTCTTTCACTGCCATCTGGAATTGAAGCCTACAGTTGCTACAAGATAGTAGCCTTTTAATGTCTGGTGGTGGCCATGGCCAACATCGAGCTTAGGTGTTGGTATACTATTGGAGATTCCCTGGAAGGACAGCAATATCAAAGTCAACTATTCATCGACAAGTGAAATAATTTGATTTTAAAGTAAGAACATCCTATTTACAACCAATTTGTATGTGCAAGCTTGTGTTGACTTGTCTAACAGCTAAATACACAAGCAAACAAAGAGGTTCTATCCAATGTGGGAGATGATTCGCGAGCATGAAAAATGGTGCTACCAAGACAAGGAAATGAGGAAGTACTACCTGTCTCTCAAATCTGTTCTTCTCCATCAGGTGAGGAAGAAGAAGTTTGTCTCCAAGGTCATGCTCTTGACTCCTGTCATTCACCCTAGGCAAGACAACAGGAGACGCAGGTTCTTGGAAGTTGAAGATTCGGCCTTTCCTACTGGAACAAGTTGCAGTTTCAAAAATTTAGAAGAGAAATAGAGGGACTGTGGAGAGGGTGCCCATGACGTCTGTCAAGAGGGCTAATTACAATGGAGTTTCTAATTAATAAAACCCTCCTACCCATCCAAGAGAAGTTTCTGTTTGATGCGTACACACCTGTTATAATCCAACGGGACAATGAAAGGCCTCATATCCCTCCAGAAGACCATCAGTTTGTTGAGGCCATGTGGGAGATGGGCATTCAAGAGGAGCGAATCTGCCAGACAGCGAAGGGTCCCAACATGAATATCCTTTGATATTCCAAACCTTGCAAACCCTCCAAGATGATAAGCTGATCCTTCCTAACCATGATAGCCTGGTTCTAGAAGTGACTGACTGCTTCAAGATAAAGTTCAAGCGGTAGAAGCTGTACAAAACCTCGCTGACGGTTCAAATAGTGATGACGAAATCATCCATCATGATGGATGCAACAAGTACTAGATTCCTAACATGCAAAAGGATTCATTAGAGAGAATGAATATGTTGCTTATAAGGATCACACTAAAAAAAGAATCTCAAGAGAAAGTGGGTCTGTGCTAGGCATCTATGTTATTTGACACATCTAAATTAAATTTGTATTATGTTGTCCCTTTGTTTTTCAATGATGTGAGGCCATATTATGTGATTGTTGTAGTAACATCTAGCATATTCATGTTATTCTTCACTAAATTACTTGAAATAATATCACATAATAAAATAGAGTTTTACTTCTACTTGTTCTTTAAAGTCATGATTGCACCAATAATATTTAAATTTTCGCATTTTAAAAAAAGTAAGAATTAAAGTCGAACTCTAAGTTATATTGGAACACATTTTGGACTCAAACACTAATACATGTTGGGATAGGCTTGTAAACCAAACAATGAACTTTAATTGTTCTCCCATTCAGTCAAAATGATTTTTTTGAAAGATAGAATGTGATGGGTAGGAAGAATGAGTTATTGGAATAGCAATGCATTAGTACCCATAATAAATAGATTAAAATGTTTGGATATCTTGGAGAATCGTCCATTGAAAGTGAGCTCAAAGAATTTCATCATACGTTTAACTTTCAGTCAATTCAAGGACACTGACAAAAGAAAAATGAATAGGCATTAGCATCACTTATTTTCTGAAGAAAACGTGAGATAACACACTAAAAACAAGAGACTGTGCTGATGGAAGGAAATAGAGGGAGATTTAGATTAAGGAGAAGCAGCATTGGCAACTGTGTCGATTCTAAGGGATCTTATTGAAGCCCTAGAGCAACGGGTTGGTAGTTTTGATATCCCAGGAGCGTTTCTGCATGCAAAAGCTGATGGAGAAGTAAAAATGTTGTAGAGCGTGCATTCAGCAAAAAAATATAAGTAATGAAGTCAAAAGGGTAATCTATCTTATTCATTATAATGCATAAAGCATTATATGGTCCATGGAAAAATGTTTTGCTGCTATACATAAAGTTGTTTAAAAGCCTTGAAGGGAACGGGTTCGAATACGTATGACCCCTATGTTGGGAATAAAATTTTAATAAGAAGAAAATGAATGCTATGTGATGCTTGGATGATATGAAAGTGTCACACAAAAGTCCAGCTCAGATGAGGTCACGTTAGTTTTCTGAATGCTTCGGCCATTGCCACTGCTGCTTCGACATGTAACAAGTCAAAAATCAAAAGTATTGGGTAATGTTGTCACTGTCACCATCTCTATTTATCCTATTCGAATCCCAACTACTACAATTTTAGAGTTTCAATGAAGAGGATGGTAATGACTTTTTGCCAGTTCACCCTGAAAGAAAAAACGAGAATAATTGAGGTATCGATTCTCAGAAGAGGACAACCAAATCATCTGTATCAAATTGTCTTACCATTTCCATCTACCCCATAAATGAAATGGACCAAAGTTGGAAAAGAGATTTTCAAGGGCTACTATCTCAAAGAGAATAAGAGGGCAAAGTAAAATCCAATGGTGGAGAGTATGAAAAGAATGAATTTTACTCAGTTGTACCCAGGTCACATGCAGAAGGAATGATTCCAAGACAAAAACAAGGAATCTTCAGTTGTTAGAAGATTCTAGACAGCACATCCAAAAGCTAAACAAAAAGTGACTAAGAAGTGGATTCCTAATGAACAAAAAATGAAACTGTCTTTTTAGAATCATATTGCCACAATATTACATGGGCAATAGCTGCAATGGAGTGAAAGAGTTAGTCTTTGGAGGAGAAGAATAGAATTGCAGAGAAGAATGCCGCCTGTCGTTTGCATTTGCACCAACAAAATTAAATGATATATCACTCAGAAGGAGAAAATATTCATAATTTCAAGGTGACTTGGTAGAAATGTGTTTCATTGAAGAAAACCAGTGCACCACATGAAATTCAATTTCAGTGCCACCTCATGTTGATGTGAATGATATTTTTGAAGATGGATATGATTTTTGCCATTTTTCTGAGTTTGATGCCATTCTGGCAATTTATGTTCAAGTTTCAATGTATCTGTTCTGTTTGTCATTATAGAAACAACTAAGATGTCTTCCAAAACTTTATAACTTAGAATGAACATGGTGTATCAAAGATTTTTCATAGATATTCTCTGAATGACTTCATTGCTCTGTATATTGTATTGGGTGTTGCACAATGCAACTCTCTAGTGGCATGAATCATGGAAAGATAAATTTCTCATTGTAGGCATGGGAACTGTAAGAAACTGCTGTTGAGGTGGCAGTTGAAAGGACTCATTGTCTACCACACCCATTATTCTAAGTTACGTAGTGGTAATTTACTAAGATATTATATTGTAAAGTGTTTCTTTCTCTCTTACCATAATTTGGGAGAGATGGAAGCATAAAACTTCAATTTTTGTACTATAAAAGTCACACTGTGACAGTGATTGATTTCAGTGGGAAAAATGTCACTAGGAATACAGGCAATTCATCAAAGAACTAGTAGTACTGTACTATATTACCTTGGAAAAACCTGTATAACCATAGTGAGGGCTCTTCCTACCCTAGAATATTCATGCAACAATCTATTTAAAGTATGGCATTGCAATAAGAACTATTCATCAGTTATGAGAGAAGGAGGTCAAAGATCGCCATTGATCTCAACATTTACAATCAACAGAATGCACATTTATCAAGTAAAGAGAGCAACATCAGGATCATCTAGTCAAAAGATAGTCCAATAAAAATAAGTTTGATGGCGAGGTTCCAACAATACTTTTTTCAAGTGATCTTCCAACCATCCATGCTGCAATAGTATATTCCATACTATCATGCTTTCAAATAGCCTTCTTCCCATCAACATAAAGCTTTTGCCACTCTGTTAAATTTTTCCTCATCATTCCATTTAATTTACAAACTGGTCGGTTTGGTTGAATTCCTTTTTCGAAAGCCTCCATCCAATTAGAAAACATACCCATTTTCACCATGGCAGCACAGGCTACTGTTGTACTCCTTCCTCTTCCATGAGCACAATGAATAAGTATTTGAGGGTCTCCTCCTTTCACCTCATTATTTTCTTGCAAGTTTTTCCATTGTTGATGAGCCTCTCTGCAAAAGTTGGCTGCCTGTTCGAGTTGTTCCGGTGAGCATGGAACTCCATCCCAGGTGGGAATACAGAGATAGTGTTGGGTAGAGGTCCGACATGTTTCTGGAAATTCTACAGTTAGGTCAATGACTGCTGTCCATTTCATGTTGAGTTGGTGAGCAAAGCATCCTCCAATCCACCATCCTGGTTGTACCTGAGAGGCTACTGGCACAGGAACTCTTCTATATTTGTTTCTTATTGTTGGTGGATGAGGGGAACTATCAGGTTCTATCTTTACTTTCATTCTCCCATATTTGGTGTGAAGCCATGTGTATCCATAGGTGGGAATATGAAATGGGAAGAACAGGGCATAGCTCCACCATGGTATACTTCCCTGATTCAAATTCTTTCCAATAAGAGACATTCCTCTGCGCAGCTTGAATAATATGGCAATGGTTCCATTCAAGAGAGTCGAGTAACTCAGAATAGTGGCAGTACCCAATCGCAACAATGGAATGATAGTGGACCCCGATCGATCGGCACTGCTACTAGTGTTCCAAACGCGGTGGAAATCGCTGCCAATGGGTAACGGGTGGAGAGGACCGATATTTCCAATGACGAATTGATAGCTAGCGAAAGACACGACACTGAGACCCACATACTTGAGATAGACTCCATGGACTGCCCCCATTTTGCAAGTGTGTCACAACTCTCTCCCATTCGATGAATTCCGCGAGGAACAAACCAGCCGATCGCCGAAATAGTACGATACCTTTTTGAGTAGATACGCGCCGAAGAATGGATACTATATCCTATGTGCCTCCGATCGGCGGGACTTTGAGTTCGAACTTCTGTAGTCGGAGTAGAATAGAACAATTTTGGTGCTCACGGGACATACGACAAGTTCGGACAGCATTGGGTTTCTGTTGACAGTCCAGTCGACGATCGATTCCACTGTGCTTTCGGAGCATGGAGAAAGCTGCCCAATTGCCTGTTTCCGATCATGGAGCAGCGGCAGTATCTGGAAGGTGGACAGCCGAAGAACATGAAGCATTCTGCATGGGACTGGAAATTTATGGCAGAGAATGGAAAAAGGTGCGTTCCGTGAGCGGAGTGAGCTCAGTTCGCATTTGGAATGGCTAATGATTCCATCATCGTTTCCACTCGTTTTCTAATACAATAAACCATGTAGGTAGCAAAATGCGTTCCGACTCGAACTCCTGCTCAAATTCGCAGTCATGCCCAAAAATACTTTGACAAGGTATCAAAAGAACAGCAGAGTTCTGCTACGATTGAACCAATAATCAACTCTTCTGTTCCACTGAGCTTAGCTCTTAGTACGAAGGTACCAGCAGAATTCCAACACTCACCGAATCTCTCTCGCTCCTATCGTGAAATAGTGAATGATATTGTTCAACATCCAGAAGCAATTGAGACAAGAGTTCAGAAAGCATTGCAATCACTACGAAACAAATTTACCAATATTGATACGGACATTGAACCAATCCACTCGTCGGGAGAATCACAAACGATAGTTCCAATGGATACCACTAATACTACCTCCGTTGGCCCTGCTTCTGCCGCATTGGAACTAGAACAGAAAAATCTACGGAAAGCAGCCGAAGCTCGCCATGAAAAAAAGAAACTTGAGCAGCAATTATCGAATACGAACAATCATACCGAAAAGGAAAACCCTCACTGTGCTCGTGTATCACTAGCATCAATCTCTTCGCGCGGAGCGTTTGATTCAAGTGAAGTGCTTGCTCTTAGCTCGCTGGGTGATAGTCTCAATAAGAATACTACAACTACGTCCCTTGGCAAAAAGAGAAAAACAGAGTTTCCATTCGAGCGATAGAGTGTATAATAATAGTATACGAATAGAAACGTCATGTTCTACGTTCAACATCAGGCAAATGTCAAGTTTAATATGGCAAACAGTGTCACCCTGATGATTGTATGTCGCCCTGCCCTGTAATGTGTCGAGTAACAACTTTTACAACGAACGATCAGTCATTTATGATTCATTATGAATGATACCCTCAGTCTAGATCATCGATGTTCTACTTGCTGCAAAATCAACTTTTTTGTTATAGATAGATAGATACATAGATACAAAAAAATACTATAAATCACAAAGGAATTAAATGTCCAAGTAGTGGATAACAGTAACTTGCATTAAATGGTTTCACTGCTTTTTGAGTTGCACTCTGCGCCTACAGACCAGTATCTCTTCTATATTGCTGCAAATCTGCAATGCTAGTCAGAATATATCCCCTCTTCTCACAAAACCTTTTCAGTTCAGGTAATTTCGCCATTTCAACGGGATTTTCCTCCGATACAATTTCACACAATAAACCAGCAGGAGTGCATCCTGCCAAACGTGAGAAGTCAACGGCGGCTTCAGTATGTCCATCACGTGTGAGCACTCCATTTTCTTTTGCGCGGAGTGGGAAAATGTGACCTGGTCGATTGAAATCTGATGCTTGAGTGTGTGCGTTTGATAACAGTACACTTGTTATTGCTCGATCTCTTGCACTGATTCCAGTCGTAATACCTGTTTTCAAAATTAACGACAACGGGTGTCATTGAAACATGACAAGGAAAAGAACACATATCAAAGAATTATTCTTCTCAATTACATACCATGCTTCTTTTTTGCATCCACCGAGACACTAAATGCAGTTCCCTTGGGATCTTCATTGTTCACAACCATTGGATGTAAACCTAACTCATCCATCCTTTCTCCTTCCATCGCAATGCAGATGACCCCGCTAGAATATCGGATGAACTCTGCCATCTTTTCAGGAGTTGCCATCTCGGCAGCCATGATAAAATCTCCTTCGTTTTCACGAGTTTCATCGTCAACTACCACGATCAACTCACCACGTTTCACTGCGGCAATAGCAAGCTCCACGGATTCTCTTCCGAAGCAATATCCATCATCCTTAGCTTTTACGCCAGTTTGTTCGTGATTGCCGTTGATCAACAATGATTTCATGTTAGTATCCATTCTTTCTTCGCCATTGGGAGTGCCGACATTTTCCCCATTATCTCCCATCATCAACTCCAAATGCGGATAGTCAGACGAAATCAAGCTGGATGGAGACTCTGACAATAGAATGCTACCAAAATTAGAATGATTCATCCTCTCTTTCTTAGTCTTTAAGTACCTGCGATTGTATGGATTCGCCTGTGCTACCACCATAGGGATCGTTCCCTCTACATCTACTCCCAACGCTCTCAGTCTCTCGATCTTTCGCGGATTGTTCGTCATTAACCGAATACTTTCTATACCCATATCCTCCAATAGACTGGGCACTACACCATACTGGCGAGCATCTTCTGGAAATCCTAAATGTGTATTGGCATCGACAGTATCTAGACCAACATCTTGAAGGGCGTAGGCGGCAACTTTATTAGCAAGGCCAATGCCACGTCCTTCTTGCTGTAGGTAGATAATGGCACCACCTTTTTCACGGATGTATTCCAGTGACATTTCGAGTTGTTCCTTACAGTCGCATCTAAGAGGATAATTATTGTGGTAACAATCCAAACAAGTAAGAGGAGTGAACATCAATGGATACATTTTTCATTGATCATTCCTTGCTTCCACCACAAAATCACCTAGTAACTATACTCACCTGCGACTCCGAAACACTTCACTTGTAAAACATTGATCATGGATCCTCACCGGAACACCTTTCGCTCCTCCTTCACCGTTTCTTTTCCCAAAAGGCGGCTTATCCGCACAATAAATGACACAAGGCTCACTTCCCAACCCTGCGCCTGCCCCCAATGGATGAGGCTCAAGTGTACCACCGCCATGGATACCACCATGATAACCATTCCTGCTCGGAATAACATTTCTGTGTGAGGATTCAATCCGATAAGCGCGAATGCGATAGTGTCCAATATCTGTTGGAAGATTTGTCTCAGCAACGTAGGTTGCGGGGAGGAGAGTATCCGTAAATCCTGTTGGAATCGCCTTCTTTTCGATGGAAGAGGTAGTATCAAAAGGAGTAGTATCCAGAGAGGAAGAAAACGGTGTTTTCACTTCTGTAACAGCAGTAGCAAAGGGCAAGGGAAGTGCCTCATTCGGTGTTTCCGCCATGGGAGAGATACAATTACTTTGAAACGAATCAGTTTCTTTATTTTGTGAAATATCTATTCCATTCAATGGTAAATTCAGGATAGGCAGCGACCGAGAGGAAGGTGAAGTTATTGTGGTTGACACACTGTCTTGCACCATCCATGAATCTTTGGATGGGTTGGTTTCTAGGAAATCGGCAACATCATCAACATCGTCGTGGTCATCATCATGTTTTTCGCTTTGATCAAGATTGTTACTGTTGTAATTTTGTTGTTTTGTCATGGGGAGAGCGGTTGACTTGTTGCGGGAAGAAGAGTAGGATGCTGACACCACTGTCTTACCACGTGTAGCAGCAAATATAGAATCCACTATTGATGCACCACCACGAGAAATCCTAGGCAAGGAATGAAAATCTCGATGATGATGATGATAGTGAGTTGGACTCCAAGGATGATCATCATAATTTTTACTGCTGCTTCTAGAAGCTGCCGTGGAGGTAGAATGAGGAGAGGTGGTGGCCCAAGCCTGAACGATGACAACAGCACATGTCAACAGGCCTAGCAAATAAATCGAAGAGTTTTTGAATATAGGAGAAGAATGGTCAATGATTGTACCGGTGGCAGCGGCGGTGCTTCTTCTAGTGAAGCAAGAGTTAGTGCCATGATGGAGACATTGTGACGCCTTGTTGATGGGACAGCTAGAGGACATTTTCATCGATTGCCTGCGTCTTCTGCGGCATGTCACATGACTGTTGTAATCATCAAAATCGCAGTGAGAATGGGCTGCCTGACAAGTCATATTATTCACAATTATATTGTTTGTAGAGATAAACTCGCAGCAGTAGAAGATAGTGCTATACATACTATAATACTCCTATTTCGTTGGACCACCGTGAATGACAGCAGTGGATGGCGGTGACGATTGCGAGAGGATCTCTGGAGGACAATCGTACTCCACCTCTCTCTCTCTCTAGAGAGAGAGGTTTTGATAACCTATGATGAGATGGCCAGACGGATGTGCAGGGAAAGCAAATGGTGCGATATTGGAGCTCTCCTGGAATTGGACGAATCTTTATTTACACAGATTTTACCAAAATCTGTGCCAAAAAATGAGAATCTTTCTCAATGGAAAAATTGAGTGTCATATCTTGTGGAATGGGTATCACAAAAACCATTTAGTCCTGCTATTCATGAATACTATATGCTCTAAGAATATTCACAAATTTGTGAGCTCACAAAAATGGTGTGTTTTCATCAATCTCTACTCCACCTTTATGTCCTTCTCCAAGCCCCTTTCATATCACCATGACTAGCAATCCATCAATATGTCCAGATCTTCCCCTTTTGGTCCCCAAACTGGCTGTGATGGAGGCAGACCTCAATGAAAGATATGCCAGCCAAAACACTCCTAGATCAACTCATCTACAATTCTATCAGGGACACAGTTCAGACAAGAGTCCTCAAAATAATTGAGGAGCTGGCTTCTCTAATCACAAAGTGCATATAATGCTTCTGCTGATTGATAAGATGTTACCCTTTAGCATCCTTAATTGGGATGTTGCCACTACTGCTCATGCACGTAATTCTCCTCAGGCTCAGAAGACAAGTAAGAGTATTTGACTTAAGTTTAAACATTTGGTGAACCAGTTTAAAGAAAGTGGCTTTAGTGAGCAGAGATGGGATGTCAAAAGAGCAAAAGATATTGGCAAAATCTAGCAAATGCTTGTGGAGGCTCCCCTTGTCAGGAAGACACAAAGAATAGATCATCAATTGCCACATCTCAAATAGCATTGACTCCTAGAAACAGGAAGACAATGAATATAATTAGGTCCCTGGCACACAACAAGAGGAAAGGATAGTAGATCTTTCACAACTGACAAAAGTTACTGGTCGCAACATCATTAGCACATTCAGTGCAACAGACTCAGCTTAGTGGAAAATCGCAGAAATATGTGAGTGTCCCTTAACCAAGAAAAATACAACAAAATCAGCATGTGGGGACTCACTCAATAAGGTGTTGGCTATCTTTCTCCACCAGAGTAAAGCTGATAGTGGTGAATATCATGAAGAAGAGCGTTGTATTTGGAAGACAGAGAGCCTCAAGGATGGTCATATTCATGAAGAAGAAAAAATTGAGGATATGCGCAGATGTGAAGAGGATATTCAACTCTATGAAGTAACATGTGAAGAAAGGAAAAGACACAATCAACATTTCCAATTTTTGCTATCCAGAATTTTGATGAGAAACATGCATAGACAACCTCACTGGATAACAAAATCAATTAACATTATATGCTTTGTTAGATGTAGTCTTTAATAATATTATTTAGGATGTCAATCATTAATGTCTTCTAATATTTTATTACCTGTTTGTTTAGTGAAATTTCCAAGATTCAATTATGTAAGGGTATCAAAATAATCTCTTATATATCATATTTTTATGATAATTTTATGTATTCTCCATATTCTACTTCATTATGTGACCCCTTTTATAATTAACAAAAGTATGTTCATTTTATATAACATTATAGCTTACAGATAATAACCCATTTTACTGTAATGCTATGAAAGTTTTATACTATACCATAAAGTAAAATTAGGCAAATATGTACTATGTGCCAGAATTCTGATTAATGTTGGTCATTTGAGATCCTATTCATAACCTTTACAAGGATTTTTTGATTTTTGGGCTCAGAACCTGCCCTAGCTATTTATAAATTCTCGATTGACAATTTATAAATGGTTAATTTCACTGAAACTGGTGCTTACTCATTATAAATGGCCCTTGTTATAAACTGGTACTAAAAAATGTATGATGAAACTAGTCATGTGTCACAGACTTTTGTGAATCGATTTGACACAGGTGATGGATTCTATAGATCGTCCCAAATAAGGGCCGTTCTAGATAGGGGTATTTTTGGTTAGATCGGACCGAATAGTAGGATAAAAATAGGATCTCGAGATAGGATGTTGGAGTCCAATCCTACCAACACTGGTCAGATCCGACTTTTCAAGGATATGGTAG